>ML399458.1:19216-63444 GCA_005239525.1 Nicotiana knightiana | reverse complement strand
TTTTTTCTTATTTCTTATTTACCAAACCCTAACCCCCCTTATCCTATTCCTCCTAAAACACTTCTAAAACTCTTACTCTCCCCACCCCAAAACACACGCCTCTCTCCCTCCCCAAAATACTCTCAGCCCTCATCCTCCCAAGTTCATCGCTAATTTAACTTTCAACACACTTCTTCAACTCTCACAAAATTCTCACACCACATGTATGTTTTCTCTTTGCTAATTTTTGTTAGGTTTTCTTTTTAATTCTTTGATTAGGTAGTAGTTTTTCTTCTCTTTTCTTAGAATTAATTTGTAGTGTATATGTAGTGCTTGTGGGTGGTGGTAATTGTGGAGTTATATTTCTTACCTTAGCTGGTTGAATTTGGGGCAATTGTGGTGGTAATTGGGTTACAACATGATTAATTGGGGGCTCCGGTGAATGATGCCCACCAAGTGTTTGTTTAAATGCCAGAGTGAATGTCCATGATAATTGTGACCAATTGTAAGGGTGAAGTCTGAGTAACCACAGTTGGGTCGCTTCTTTTGTACTGCGCTAATGATGTTCCTTATTGTAGATAATATGACACCCCCCCCCCCAGAAAGCTCCAAACCACCGGTCCTTCCTCCAGCAGACAAGCAGAATCATCTAGAGCACGAGCGTCAACTGATGCTCGTTCTTATGATAACAACAAGTTCGTATCCGCTAAGGCTCAAGAACGGTTTGCTGATAAGGAATCAAAGGTGCCAATACCAGAACGTGGCACGGATAGAGCGTCCCTCCGATATGTCTGTCCGAACATGTACAATGAGCTGCTCTAGCACCGGTTAGTTGTTTTCTTTGAAGAATCGGACGAAGCCAATGCAACGGTGGTGAGAGAATTTAATGCAAATTTTTCGGAGCATAGGGATGATATGGTCATCGTGAGAAAGAGGCATGTTGACGCCTCTGTGGAAGCCATTCGCAGAACCTACAGGCTGCCAGATACGCGGCGGAGATAGATGACTTCTATGAGGCGTATGGTATACGCTTTACTCAGTGGGAGACGTTCATGCCAACTATATGTGCCCCTGTCAAGGAGATTGAGTGGTATAAATATGGGGCTAAGTTCACTTCGCTGGCCCTCACCTTTGAAGCGAAGTGTGGCTATACCTCATCAACAACCGCCTGATCCCATCCTATAACACTAGGTGAATGCTCCTCGTGCTTGTTTGATCTGGTGTTTCATGAATGGCCATGACTTTGATGTGGCCAAGCTCATGCACGAGGATATGTTTATTCGTTGTCCAATTAAGAGGTATGGCTTCTTCTTCCCCTCTCTTGTCACTAGATTATGCCGTGCAGCCCGGGTGCCGGAAAATTTGGCGGTAGATGGAAAGTGCCGATAGTGGCCGCCTTTCGAGCAGATAAGATAATGGTGGTTGGTGGTGCTGACGAGGAGAATGATCCTGAGGAGGAGGAGAAGGACGAACAAGTAGAAGTGGGGGCGGAGCTTCCCATTCATGAGCATGTTGCCGACGTAGCATGCCCGTCTAGGGCCTGTCGACTCATAGGCTGGACAATATGGAGCAGGAGATGGCAGGTTTGTGTACCTCGGTCACCGACTTGGGGTCGCGAGTTGATGTGCTAGCCACCCAAAATGCAAAATCAGAGAAGAAAATAGTAGGTTGGTTGCGGGCTCTGGGTCGTGCTTGTCATCTGAACCCGGGGACGGTCTCCGATCAAGATTGATCCTTCAGGGAAGTTCCTTTACCTCACAGTTCTTTATTGTGTATTCCATGAGGACATGTTTTCCTTTTAATTGTGGGGTGGGGGACACTTCATTATATGTGTATATATGTAGGAACATAATTGTTATATGTTTTCTTTTGTTTTCTTTTGGGTTTTGTTTTCTTTTGTTTTTTGTTTTGTTTTAAGTAGTAGTTTAATTATGTAAGTCTACTTGTCCTGACGACGGATCTCATTTGACGGGGTTCTTGAGGGTCTAAGTCGCCCATAAAAAAAACAAGAAATATGTTGGACTCTGTCTGACGACGAATTTCCTAGACATTTTTCTTGAGGGAAGTAAGTCTAAAGAAAATACCAAAAAGATTTTCTATTTTAGGTAGTGTAGTATCTCCCCCTTGGTTTATCTTTGGACCGCGGTTCTTTTCCAAGGGTTTTTCTTGAATCGGGTGTAGTTAGTTTTTGTTTATTTTGTTTTTAGTTTTTAATTGGTACTTATGGGAGATGACCTGAGATAGGAAGAGAATCCCTTAACGTTGTTACACCTGAACACCGTAGACACTAGAGTGTGACACTTAGTCTAAGTGTTGATTCTTATTAGAGTGCCTTAAATTGTATGTTGTAACTGACTTGAGTACTCAGACGAGAGTGTTTTGATAAGCCAATCTGGAATGAGTCATGTGCCAAGTGTGTGTGAGTTGTATTGTATTTTATGTTCTGCATTTGATGCCTAGAACTTGCCCTGTGGTGTGCAAAGCAAAATAGTAGCTTTATTTAGTCTTAGAAGTGATATAGGCATTTCTTTGTTAAGCCAGATATATAAAGTATACCCACCTAAATGTGATCTATCATAGTTAACCTCGTTGAGCCTATGAGCATGTTTCATTGGCAACCACATTATAAACCTTACCCAATTGTTTGAACGGACCATTTGTTTGAACCCCTTTACCTCCCATGAGCACTTGAATTGTTATGAAGTATGCAAAAGTTAAAGTGTGGGGTGGTTGGTTTGGTTTTTGAGTGGAACCAATGAAATAGGGAAAAAGGTCCTGTGTTTTGAAAAATGAATGAATAAGCGCCGCTTGAAAAGAAAAAAAAAAGAAAAGATAGTAAGTAAATGTAGTCCTTGATAAGTGGTGACTTGATACAAATTGCACCTAAAGGAGTTTGGGGGTATTAAAAATAGATGTGTGGTGGAATGTCTGGTCTGACATAAGTTGGTTCTGAATGCGAAAGTAATTGTATTAAAAGTGCTTAGGTAGGTTAGTCACTATATCCAAATATATCCTACCCGTCTCTTAGCCTACATTACAACCAAATGAAGTCCTAATTGATCCTAGACTGAATGGGCTCGATTAGTAGAGTAGTACACTACGGGCAAGCCTATGGTGCATTTTTTGTGGCATATGAATATCTTTCTGAGAATGAGTGAATTTTGTTTATCTGAGTTCCTAATTGTTCTTAATGTTACTACTTGTGGAACTACTCTCTTGTGTGATGTGACGGCACTTGATTCATGAAGGAAAGGTAAGTCTTGACCTCTGTATAGATTAAATTGAAAAAGTATGAATATTGCACGGCACGTGAGAGTCAACTCTTGAGGCAAAGATGTTACACTACTAGATGCCACGTTGGCAATATGTTCTTGGTGTGACACATTAGGGAAATGCTTAGTGAAGGAACCTTTGTAGAGTATGGTGGATTGCTCGAGGACTAGCAATGATTTAAGTGTGAGGTGTTGATAATAGACTAGATTCATGTAGTTTAGCGACTATTTATACCCCAACTTTACTATGCTTCACTGTTCTAGGAAGGTTAAATGACGATAAAATGGCTCTAATTGTGGATTTTATGTTTTGCAGGAGCAAGTCGTTCTTATGAGGACATAGGACAGTGTTTGGAGCTAAATTAAAGCAAGGAAATCCCCTCGGAGTTGAGTACGTGCGAAAGAAGGAAGAGAAAAAGAGAAAAGTAGCTGACCTGCTCTAGCGTGGGCCAAGCGTGGCCTTAGCGCGGCCACGCTAGAGCAGGAGAAACAGGGCAGAATAAAGTGCCATTAGCGCGGCCACTAGCGTGGTCATTAGCGCGGCCGTGCTAGTCCAGAAGAAACGAGACAGTGTATATGGCATTTAGCGCGGCCGCGCTAGTCCGTCTAAGTACACAGTAGGGGTAAACTTGGAAGTTTGGGAGCAATTCCACTTAACCTATAAAAGCTCCAGCTCGTCCATAGAGAGGATATCAAGGTTTTATTAGTTTTGTTCAAGGCAAGGAGAGGAAAGAGGCAAGGAGGATAATTCGGCATCGAGTTCTACTGTTCTTCCTTTGTTTTTATCATTCATGATGAATTTTGTTGTTGTTATTATGAACACAATTATGAGTAGCTAATTTATTTAGTATATGGTTTTGATGGAACCTGTTGAGGGCTGAACTTCTTGTTGTGTTAATATATTTTGCCCAGTTATGTCTATTTGTTCAACTACGTTCTTGTTGTATTTAATTGAAGGGCCCTCAATTAGCGGTGCATATTTAGTATGTATTACTCGGGAGAGAGTGCATATTTAGGTAGTTGTTGAACATCACCACTCCCAAAGTATATGAGGAATCAATAACCGAGGGTTTAAAGGTGGGATTAGGGATAATGAAACCTTGGGTGCGATCTAAGTGAGCTGTAATAAAAGCCAGCTAGCGTAACTCGGGAAAGTGCGTCTAGTAAATTGACATAATTACTCGGAAGAGAGTTACGGTAGTAAGAGTGGTCATGATCGATAGAGAAGATTAGTCAAATCTATATGGCACAAAACAGGAAGGGAGTCCATCAATAGGGGAGATCACAACCTTAGACCCTTCTCTTATTTGTTTACAACTCAGTCTTAGTTAGCTCTTAGTTTGATAAATCTTATTCAGTCATAGTTAGTAGAAATATCACCAATTGTTATTCAAAACATCTGGTAAGCTGATTACGGAGAATTTAGTGAGTTTGGAAAAAGTAATTGATAGATTAATTCCCTATGGGATTCGACTTTGGGCTAAATACCCGAATTATATTTGCAACGATCGCTTAGTCCTTTTTATAAGGCATAGTTGGGCGTGATCAAGCTGCTTAACTATTGTGAAGAACTAGCTTCTCAGGTTAAAGGATCAATTCCTCATGATTGATACTTGTACGTTTTTATAAGACAGTGTAACTTTATCTCAAAGTTACCAGGTCCGAGTTTGGTGGAAGATGACTGATGTAAGTGATAAAGGTTGTTACTCAAGAAGATATGGATAAGTCCGCCAGAGACAAAAATCCCAAAGCTTGTGGAATCCTTGGAACAATATGAGTCCTATCAAAGAAGAAGCTGACTATGAATAGAACTCCTAGAAGATCTCATGTCGTATTTAAATAGGATGGAGTTTGGACTTCTGAACTATCCTTTTATACATCAACAACATAGTCATAAAGTGGTTCATTTGTGTTGAGTACTTGTCTTGTACTCTTCTCGAGTTAGTCTAGTAAATGTATTTTAGGAAATTGAGTTGTAATCAAGTGTTATAAACAATTAATGAGTTGGAGTGAGTGTTTAGTTTTGCAAGTTAGAGTTACTTGTGAACCAAATATGAGTAGTAGGAGTACTGGAGATTATTTAATTACAGCATTGTAATTGATACATTTTGACTCATTGTTCTAGTGGAGTTGGAGCTGAAATCCTACTTGGTAGGTCGTGGTTTTTGCACCTTTTGAGTTGGGTGATTTTCACTACTAAGAAAATGGAGAAAACCGACCGCCAAAACCGACCGATGCTGGTTGGTAATTGGCGAAAATTGACCAAAAACCTACTGGTTCGTGGTGTTCGCTAATCGTAATGTCGGTAGAGCTACAATTGACTTTGGTCGGTATTTTCCGACCGATTTCGATCGGTCAATTAAATTCAAAAAAATACCGAAAAACCGACCGAAGTTGGTCGATTTTTTTCGACCGAATTTAGTCGTTATTTTAATTATGTACCTAAAAAATGCACGAGAATCGAATCAGGGTCTGTACTATGGCAGGATACTATTCTACCACTAGACCGCTAGTGCATTTTGTTTTAAGATTGTCTTTTATTTCATTAATACTCTTTAATTATATTTTCGCGCGAAAATAACCGACCGATGTCGGCCGGTTTTATTAAAAAATAAAATTACCGACCGAACTCGGTCAATTTTTTAAATGACCGGCCAAATTAACCAACCAATTTCGGTCATTTTTTAATATTAATTTTAATTTATTTTGAATGAAAAACCGACCAAAGTTGGTCGGTTTCTTAAAAAATAAATTTTGCGGGACTCAAAAATAGTTTCCCGCATTTTACCACCAAAGAAAATCGACCACAGTTGGTCGGTTTCATAAAAAAAACTTTTAAAATATAAAATATTTTGAAAAACCAACAGACTTCGGTTGTTTTTTTGGCTTTTTTTTACCGACCAAAATCAATCGATCGACCGCGGTCAGTTTTTACCGAATTTCTAATAATTTTTCCACATAAAAATTATTGTGTTCATTTTATAGCGTTGCTTATTTACTTTTCACTTAAAGAATACGGTAAAGAACCAATTTCTTAGTAATTCATATAGTCACTCAAATTAACATAATACAATTGAATTATGGAGTTAGTCTTTTTCCTTCCTCTAGTATCACCACCTTATCACTATTGTCACTGCCATAGCTGCCACCAACGTCGTAGCTACCACCATCGCCATTAACTTTGAAAACAAAACAACAAATACCACAGTCCTCCTTCTCCACACCCATTCAAAAAAGAAACCTTTGTTTGAAAACAAGAGAAATCCAGCAGCAATTGATGAGGAAAATACTTTAGATGTTTGTTATCTTTTTATACATGGGAAGAAAAATTATAACTTCAAACGCAAAACCTACTTTAAATTGGCTTTAATTTGCTGTAGCTTTGCCGGAAGGTGATTTGGGGAAGAAATGAAAAATAATTTTTTTGGGTGGGAGGGGGTCATGGGGATGGCAAGGCACGAGAAAGCTAGATCTGGTTTGCCCTTTTTTGGTTTTTTGTTATCAGATTAAGAAAAGATATAAGGAAAAAGAAAAAAAATTATGACATATGGCATTTAATTAAGGATCTGAATAAAAATTTAGAGGTTTTACGCTCTCAATGTTTTAGTTAAACACACGCATGCCATTTAAAATGATATGTTTTAGACACATTTTTCAAAAGAAAAGTTGAATATGTAAGATGATTTTCGGGTCAGAAAATGTATAATAGCGATTTGGTCATTCGTTCATGTGGTAACTTATTGCCTAAAATAATGTAGTCCCTCCATCTTCTTTTATTACTCCACTATTGACAACATTTCTTTTGGGAAATTATTATTAAAAGTTTGTTTTACAAAATTATCCTTATTAATGAAGGTATATGTAATTAAAATCCTATCAACATAGTGATTAATGATTGGAAAGCATGGGTACTTAGTGATAAAGATAAATTAGAATAAAATACAAAATTTCTTGATTTGCCAAAATAGACAAATAAAAGGAAAATTTTACTTTTCATGTTATACTGGATTAGTAAAAGGGAGTAGCAGTTCTCCTCTGATTGATTTTTCAGGCAGTTTTCTTTCTTTTTCGTCTTCTGGATACAAATGAAATCTAGGAAATGAATTATTCTATTCAGAAAGCATTTAAAAAATAAAAAACTTTTCATTCTTAATAGTACTCAAATATTCAGGCAGCTTAATAGCTGGGTACAAATCATGGTGCGAGTATATGTTTACTTATTTTTGGTAATTAAAAATAACAACTGCACACACTCATTACAAGATGTAGTGAAACTATATTTACATCACCAGCATTCTTTAATTTGGTCTAGGTTTACAGATGACCCTGCTGTTCTGCAGTAGTCTAGTAGTTTAAAGTGTGAAACAGAATGAAAAAAATATGAAATGTATATCATTAGTTACCTCGTGCTGTCGTGCAGCACCATCTAAACCGATATACGTATCGCTCTGTCACTCGATTTACATTTCAAAATGCAACAATTTCTGCCATCATCGTATACCAATATGTCATGCAGTTTCAAGACAAATACAGTAACAACAATAGTTATGCCTCGTCCCAAACAAGTTAAGGTTGTATGAATTCTCATTCATTCTTTAAGCTCAATTCATATCATCATAAATTTTAAGATGAATTAAATGATGAATATATTTTGATAGACAAGATTTCAAAAGATACAACAATACAAAAAATTTTGATTTTTTTCATAATCGTTAATGGAAGAGTACAAGTTGATGATGTTGGTCTTTAAGTTTAGTTTAACTTAATTTTAAGTTTGGTGTAGCTTAATGAGAGTGAATGGAAAATGGTGGGGGAAAAAATGGAGGGAAGTGAAATTTTAAATAAGTGCACTTTGTCCATCATTGAAAGAAGGAAAGAAAATCTATGTGTATATATAGAGAAGCTCTTCTTCTAGTTCTTAAAGGGTTGAGAAGAAGGCAAGCATCGCGCCGTCGTTATCGTCGCTCGACTTCGGTCAAGGTCAAAGATTGATTGATTGATCTTTTTGGACAAAATTCTTTTCAAATTATTTAATTAATTAATGAAAAAAGTTTCAAATCCGGAATGACCCGCGACCCGGTCCGGTCCGACCCGTTTTCTTTCCCGGATTATTTTAAATCCGTTTTTCCCGCAATGTTCATACCTGTTCAAAACAGCCATGGC
This sequence comes from Nicotiana knightiana, assembly GCA_005239525.1. Taxonomy (NCBI): domain Eukaryota; kingdom Viridiplantae; phylum Streptophyta; class Magnoliopsida; order Solanales; family Solanaceae; genus Nicotiana; species Nicotiana knightiana. Next base: position 55,030 of record ML399458.1, on the reverse strand, counting down.
TGTTCTGAAAAGATTCACACCTGTTCCAACAGCTATGACTGTTCTGAAAGGTTGCTATACATTTTCAGAAACAGTACGAAATTGACTATAAATATACCTTGAATCCCAGAATTTTTACTTGATAAATTTTCTGATCTTTTTCTTCTTCTTCTGCACAAAATTATTCCAGTGTGTTTTACAGCCTTCGAGTGGTTCGCTGTTCACCGGCGTTTTTGGTACCAACACTCCGGTGACTTAAATCGTTCTATACTGGGAGGATATATTCCATCACCTCGGGTACTTGAGGGGAATAATTTCCTTAAGGACACACTGTGTATTCAGTGGGCTCGATTTGTTCTTATATTATTTTTCATAGAAAAAACAACTAAGGACGCCTGGACTAGCGCGTCCGCGCTAATCCCGCGCTAGAGCTCGTACTAGTCAGGTTTCTCATTTCCCTGGTATATTCCACTAGCGTGGCCGCGCTAATCCCCCACTAAAGCTCGCGCTAGTGAGGTTTCTTACTGTTTCTGTATATTTTCAAAAATTATTGTTATTTTATTTTACAGCAATACAGATTAATAACAGATGAGTCTAGGTAAAATCCATAAAATAAGGAGATCGAGGTATTAAAACCAAACAAGCGGAAGTATCTATCAGACTATTCTTACTCGTGACGATCACGAGTAAGACCTTTCTTTGCATCACCTTAACTAAGAGAGGTGTTTAGGGGAAAATATAAAAAGAACGAAACTAGTCACATGTGTAGACACAAACGTGAAAAGGAGTAGGACCAAAAGCCACCCTGTCAATTGTTATCTTGCTTAATTTCTACCCAACTTTATCTTACACTTTGTATCCATGTCATGGTTTGGAAGGATATGCTATTAATGATTCATCACTATTCCAAATTGTACCAAAATGTTAGACAATTTGTTCAAGCAAGCTAATGTGCACCCAGAGGTAGCTTTGACCTGGTACCATCTAGTCAATTTAGACAACTATCTGCATCATCTATATTTTCATTGAAAGAAGCATCACCACAAATTCTCTCTCTTCCTTTTTTATTTTTCTTATTTTTTCAATTTCATGCTTTGTTTTTTAGTAACACTCGTTCGCAATAAATAGCGGTATAGGATAGTATCCATATGCACAAAAGTAAATAGGATTACTACTCTATCAAAGCAATTATTTCATGGCTATTCACCGAGTTGCTTTTCTTGCTCTTCTCCTTTTGTCTGGTAAAGTCTTATTCTCTTTTATGTCAAAGCAATACTGAAGAAATTAAAGTCTTTTATGTTCAGTTAATTTACACAAAAGTATTAATTATATATTGTAGGAGCGGTTCTACTAGGAAATACAGTGGAATGTGCAGATGCTAAGGTTTGTCCTCGGAATTGCGATCCAGATGTAGCTTACATGGTTTGCCCATCTACTGGACAAAAGATTACTAAACCATGTGTCAACTGTTGCTCAGCAAGGAAAGGTTGCAAACTTTTCCGTAGCAATGGATCTGTCAAATGTACTGGAACTTAGCTTTTGTCCAATTATTAATTAATAAGCTACAACGCCACTACTTAACATATCTATGCAATAAGGCTTGAGAATATATGTATATATGTGTTCTCACATGTGATTTGAACTATTATCGAGTATGGTATTTCATTCCTTGTTCAATTAATTAAGCTTTACTTGACCTGAAAAGACTAGTTTTCTTATATTACTAAAACTGTTAGTTAATAAGTTGGTATACGTTCAAACTGTTTGAATGTCCAGGGACACCCGTACTCTCTCCGATTCAGAATAAGTGATTTTTTGACTGTTTTTACACAGATTAAGAAATTCATATTTTAACATTAATTAGCAATGAAATTGACCATATTAACATTTACTATCTCTTCAGATAAATACTCTTAACACATACTCCAACACTATTTACTCCATGAGTAATATAGGAAAAAGATAATTAATTGGTTCTTAAAATCTAAAAGATTTACTTATTTTAGATAACAAAAAAAAAGTTAAAATATCATTTATTTTGAATCGAATGGAGTATTACAGAATTGGTGTTTTTCCAGAAATGCTTAGCAATGCTTTTCACATATTTGTTCTGCTCTTCTTTTGAGGACCAGTGGCAGTGGAACTGTTAAACGTTGACAAAATAGAGTATGTTTGAGATTATATGCACCGACGACAGTAAATATTTTACACAATCATGATATTTATTACTCGCACCCACCCCCTAAGTGATTATTTTATTTTTTTATTTTGGTCTAAAATAAGAGTATTTTGGATTAGCTGATAACTATTCGAGGCTGAAAAATACTTTTAAATACTGAAATTGATTTAATAAATAAGCAATTACGTGTTTGGATATAAATACTTAAATTGATAATAAGTTGCTGCATATTTGATACAAAAATGCTGATAAGTTCTTTTTCTGTTAAAATAACTTAAATAACCTTAGAACTGTTTACACTTATAAGGGTGTAATTTCTTCAAAATTTTAGATTCCAGATCGATTCAAATACAAAATATTCTATTTGTCATTTTATTTTAAATACAACTATGCTTAGATAAGATAATTTTATGATAAATATAATTTATTTTATGATAAACATATAATCATAAGTTATAATAATTAATAAATTGATAAAAGTTTCTTAGTAAAAAATAAACCTAAATAGGACAAAGTATTTGAAGAGAAACAAACATTGTCTTCATCACTATAACACTTAGAAAGTAATACACCAAATATTTGATATGTCCTCTTTTATTACATAGAGTTCAAAGATTAATACACAATTACATTGATACAAATATGTAAAGGAATAGAAAATTTATTTATCTTAAATAGCAATGAGAATTGTAGACCTGAAGAGGTGGGAGGTTTATGTTGAAAAAATACTTGAGGGCAGTGATTATTATGTAAGAGTTTTGTTCTAAAAAGGAATATTTTAAGGATAAAGTAGTAAAAATCTTTGTCAAACTTAAAGTGCTTATAAGCTAAAAATTCATAAGCTAAGGTGACCAGCTTATGGCTTCTGGCTTATTTTTGACTTATAAGCACTTTTAACTTTACCAAACGCGTAGATAAGCCGAAAAGTTTTTATAAGCTAGTTTGACTAGCTTATAAGCTAAGCCAAACACCCTCTAAGTGTCCATTTATATAATCAAGAAAGAATTAATTTTATTTTTTCAAAAGTTACCCTTATTTACATATTCCAATATATTAAGATAACAATTAATTAAGGTTAATTTAGTGAGTACATCTTTTTTTCTTAGGAGTTCGTATTTCTTAATGGGTGTGTCAAAGTTAAAAGGGAAATTTTCGTTCCTATACCATATAGGAAACTATATTACCAAATATGTTCATAGTTTGCATATTACCCGTCATGCTAATAGTATTTCTATAAAAAAAATAGACAATTCATTAAATAAGGATCATTGTAGCTGTAGGCTTCCTTTTTTAGGCGCGCTAATATTGAGGAATTAAATGTTCTTTCATATATTTCATTAAATAAGGAATCATTATAGCTGTAGGCTTCCTTATTTAGGCGCACTAATATTGGGAATTACTTAATTAATTTTCTGGTTTTAATGGATTCGATCTCATCTTTTTAAAATTTTTAATTATTTGGAACTCAACTGAAAGAATTAAAAATATACAAGTTGTTCTAGGTTGTCAACACTTAAGTCTAACGTAACAATATTGCAGGTGCGTGTTAGTAAGAAAAATATGGATGATTTAGTACTGTTTTGGACAAAAATATGTATCTAAAATGTGAAACATACATTTCAGTAGAAGCATGTCGAGTCCAAATATGTACCCAGTTTATAAATATTTTGTAGATAAATTGTAGATTATTTGTATTCTGATTGTAGATACTTTTTTTCTGTTTTCACAATTAAAAAACGACTAAAACTTCTACAAATCTTCTGCAAAAAACGCAATTATGTCGAAAATCCCAATTATGCTACAATTGAATGGGAATTGGGAATATTAAAATTCAATGTACCTAGTTTGTAGATATTTTATAGATAAATTGTAGATTATTTGTATTCTAATTGTAGATGCTTTGTTTTCTGTTTTCACAAATCAAAAACGATTAAAACTTCTACAAATCTTCTGCAAAAAATGCAATTATGTCGAAAATTCCAATTATGCTACAATTGAATGGGAATTGGGAATATTAAAATTCAATGTACCCAGTTTGTAGATTTTGTAGAAACATTGTAGATTATTTGTATTCTGATTGTAGATACTTTATTTTCTATTTTCACAAATCAAAAACGACTAAAACTTCTACAAATCTTCTGCAAAAAACGCAATTATGTCAAAAATCCCGATTATGCTACAATTGAATAGGAATTGGGATGTTAAAATTCAATGTACCCATTTTGTAGATAAATTCTAGATTATTTGTATTCTGATTGTAGATGTTTTGTTTTCTATTTTCACAAATAAAAAACGACTAAAACTTCTACAAATCTTCTGCAAAAAATGCAATTATGTCGAAAATCTCAATTATGCTACAATTCTGTGATTCTCCTATATGCTCTCTTTACTCCTTACGAAACTGTTATGCTAAATATGGAATCCAAAAAAACTTGATGAATGAATAGATCTTCCTAAGCAAAATCCTCTCATGAACTGTTACAAGAAAATTGACTTTTGCCAACAATTGAAGCATCAAAAGAAAAAGATAAAAAGATCTGTTCGAGCTCAGAACATATTGAGAATCAAACTCTGGGAAATAAACCTTAATGTGAAGGAACTGAAATCATAACCATCAAATCGTCCAGGCTTGTGCTCATCTTCCCCGGGCACAAAAACATTGGGATAAGATTGCAGAGGTGCCGACAGTGCCTTGGCTATGGAAGAAATAATGGAATTTTGATATAGAAATCGTGGGTGTGGGAGGAAAACGTGGGTGAAGGTGTGAGAATTGGAGAGAGAAATGTGGGGGGAGAGGGATTAGAAGGAATATACGGTACCATTAAATTAATAGTGTAATTAATACCCTTAAAAATAACTAATGGTATATAATTGATAATTAGGTATACTAAATGTAATTATATCAAACCTTAAACATTGAGGGTAATATAGTTTCCTATATGGCATAAGAATATAACAATTCCAAGTTAAAATGGTCGCTTATTGTGGACCGGAGGGAGTATTCCCTTCGGTCTACTTTATTTAAGTTTTTGGCTTTTTTCCTGTTGTTCACAATATTTAATTTTTTCAAATATCATAAAAGAATTAATTTTTTTTTCAAAGTTGCCCTTGGAGTAAAGAGCCTATGAGCATTTGTTATATTTCCAACTTATAAAATAAGGTTAATATAGTAAATTTTATTATTAATTAATGCTAAAAGGTGAATTCCGTATGAAAATAATCAAAAAAATTAATTAAAGTTGATTGAAAAGAGTAAGTAATTAAAAGTAAATCTTTTAATATACATTAATTGGTAATTAAATAAAATATTAGTAACCTCTTGAATGCAATATAATGGGGCATATTCCACAACAGGACAGTATTATTGAAATGAAAAAACAACATTCATAAAGACAAATATGTTTCTTGGTTCTTGCAATAACACAATGTACTCCTTCAAATAACATACACATATATTACATACAGATTATACATATTAACTATTTTTAGTTTAAGCGATTAGATAAACAACAATTTGAATTAACAAGAAATTATACCGGAAGGACCTCTAGAGCACTATTTATTTTTCACTCCAAAGAAAATCTTAGCTTTTTCAGCCTTCTGTCAGACTTTCTTTTTTTTCTCCTCCTTCCTTCTTCTTCTTCCAATAAATTATGAGCACACAATTAAAAGCAAAAAATAATGAAATATGTGGTGTAAAAAATATATATGTATTACTTATTTTTGGTTAGAATTGAGTGGGTAATGTTTCATTAATCTTATATTGCCACTAACGATTTGGATTGGTTTAGATTGAGAAAATAGAAAAACATAATTGTTGCATTTTGTTTGAGCTTGAGAAAAAATCTTATGGAAGAAGAGAAGGTGCACTTATTATTTTTTGAAGGTTCAAATTGAATCACACTATTGAAAATTATTGAAATTGGCATTAGAATATTGTATATTAATTATGGAGTCATTTGTTATTGATTTGGACCAAAAGCAACACATGATAGTACAATTTTTGCGCAATAGTTATGGCAACCGCTAGAAAAATATGCTTAATTATGACGATTTACCATGATTTTGGCACAACAATTCTGACGACCATCAGATTTTTATGGTTAATTGTACAAAATTATGACAATCATCAGAATTTTGTGGTCAATTACACAAAAATTATACGCAACAACTATTAGAATTTGCGATGATCGCCATAGTTTGCAAAATTAATTCGTAAAAATTTTATGGTTAATTACACAAAAAATATAACAACCATCATAATTTTATAGTGATCATCATAACTTGTAGTAATGAAAAATCTTGCCCAAATCAAATGTGAAAATTCTGGCAAACGTCAGGAGCTAAGAAATTCTGACGAGCTACCTGAAAATTCTTGCCGAATGCTATATGTTCAAGAATCAAGACTTCTCTTAATTAGATTAAAATTTAAATGATGACATTAAATGATCCTATTTGTGCAAATCACCCTTAAATTAATGCTTCTGTAAAATTTGGGGCATTTGTATTTATACCCGCTTTTTGTGTCACGTTTTAACTTGTGCCCGCTTTGCAAAAAAAATTACAAGTGTACCCGCTTTTTCGCATAACTTCAGCATACGGGACTGAAGTAGCAAATGCAATCCCGCAAAACTTCAGCATTCTAATAGACGGACCTGAAGTAGCAAGTGTGTTGAGCCAAGTGTGCTGAAGTTTTTGTTTGTAATTGATGAACTTAAGCATAGTAGCTGAAGTTTTGTTCTCTATTTGCTGAAGTTTTTGTTTTGTAACTCACGAACTTCAGCTCTAGAGCTGAAGTTTTTGTTTTGTAACTCACGAACTTCAGCTCTAGAGCTGAATTTTTTTTTTTGTAACTGGCGAACTTCAGCTCTGATAAACATATTTATGGCAATCATCCCATGAACTGAAGTTCCATAGCAGCACCAACAGCAACAGAAGAAAGAAGAAGAAGAAAACGGAGGAGGAGGAGGAGAAAGGGGGCTGAAGTTATTTAAGAAGTGGGTACAAGTTAAAAGTTTCAAAAAAAAAAAAATGAGTGTAGGTTAAATGAGGGCGCCCAAATAAAACGCCCCGTGCAATTTTTACATAAAATTTTAGTGGTAGAAGTCCGTAGAAGGGCCTGGTTGGGCCGGAAAGACATGGCCCTGACCTGGGCTGGTATTAAGCCCAAATCCTTTGGGTGCCTAAAGTGATATTTCAAAGTTTAAATTTAAAAAGGTAAGATGCAACTTCATTCATTCGTTCATTCATATAATGAGTCCGATTAGGAATACGTAGATCCATACAACTTGGGGAGAACAACTATCATCATTTATTTATTTGGTACCAAAGATATATATTATATATTAATTAAGTCTATGCGTACAGATATGTTAGTGCCCGGGTTGCACCACATTACAAGCTAAGTCATTCTTAGTAGTAGTTACTATATTATAAACTAATACATTACTGTTCGTAGCTATATTGGTTGTAGCATCCCTAGTGGATCTATTACTACAACAACAAAAGAAATTCGAGATGATGTTGTAGTTGTCCCTTTCATACACTATAGATTCTTCATGTCGCAAGTCATCTGCTGGTAGTGGTAGGAAACGTGTAGCTGGCAGACCTCGCTTATCATCTTCCCAAATTTTTTCAACAAAAAGTGGTGGCTGATCCAAAACGTACATTGTATAGGTTCCTTCCAAAAAACATCCCGATTTTGCTAGCTGATCTGCTAATCTATTTTATTTTCTGTACGCATGGCTAACTATTGGATCATGGAGCATCCAGAGCAAGTGCCTGCAGTCAGTGTATAGATTACCAAAGTTTAAATTATCGCCATGCAGTAGTATAATTACCTCTTTGGCGTCAATTTCCACTTGGATTGGCAGTAGGTTATGAAGTTTAGCCAACATAAGCCCCTGTATTAACGCATATATTTCTATCGTAATAATAGATTGATGGGGTATGTTTCCTGAAAACCCTATAATCCAGTCCCCATTGTGATTTCTAATTATTCATCCGATGTCATTTTTATTTGTAGTTGACAAATGTGCCCCATCCGTATTTAGTTTGTATATATTAGGTTTTGGTGGAATCCATTTTAGAGGAACCCTTATACATCGTTGTATTTAACGATTTGAAGCTGCTAGATAGCAGAATTCAGTAGCCAGTTGTGTAGTAAAATTGATACTGACAGGTTTCTTAATCTTTCATAAATATTTTTGTTTCTAGTGGTCCAAATGTTCCATAAACTTAATGGCAAATAAGTTTGTGGATGGATATTATGAGGGAATTTTTGTTGTTTGTAGCTAATTAAATGACGTAGCCATTCTTGTGGAGTACTAAAGTTAATTAACGTATTTATATGTTGCCCCATTCCTAGATTGTTCCAGTATGTTTGTGCATTTACACAAATTAAAAATATATGATTAGTTGATTCCTCAGCTTCATGACAGTAGGGACATTCTCCATTTGTGATAATGTGAAGATGTTGCAGAAATTGAAGTGTTGGTAGCCTATTATGATGAAGTCGCCAAACGAAGTATTTAATTTTGGGATGTATAGGAAGGGTCCATACCATCCAAATTTGTACATTGTGTTATGGTCATTATCGGAATTAGTTTCCAAGGCTTTGTACATTTATTTTACCGTGAATTTACCGTTAGTAGTTAAACCCCAATAAATTCTATCAGCTTTATTATTGTATGCTGAAATGTAAGGAGTACTTATAATGTTTTTTAATCATTCGTAAGTTTGAAAGGCAATAAGTCCCATTTCCAACCATTAGAATTATGCAGGTAGTTAATATTTATTGTTTGATGTTTTAAAGGTATTGGGCCACTTATTAGGGAGCGAACCGTTATCCAATTTTTTATACAACAGTCATTCCAAAATTTAATGTGTGCGCTTGTTCCTATTTTCCATTGTAAATTTATTTGGCATTGTTCCCAGCCTTTTAGTATGTTACGCCAAGTTGTGAAATAATATGTAGGAGATGAGATATGTAGGAATTTATTAATTAATATCTTAGTTTGGGGGGAATGAAAGACTCTCCATGCTAGGCCTGCAAATAAAGCATTGTTCTTTTGACAAAGACATTGGATTCTTAATCCCCCTATTTGGCGGGGTGTAGTAATTTTCTTCCATCTTAACAGATGAAGCTTCTTTCTTGTTGTTGTTATTGTTGTTGTTCCTCATAAAAAATTATGTTGGTATTGTTCTATTTTATTAAGAATTGTCGTTGGAATATGAATATATTGCATAATATGATTTGGTAGATTGTTAAGAGTTGATTTAATTAGAGTAGCATGTCCCTCCATAGTTATAAAGTTTGTTTTCCACCCTGCTAGTCTAGATTTGAAGTTGTCCAATAGGAATTGGAAGTCTGCCCTTTTTTGGCGTGATTAGAAAATTGAAAATCTTAAGTACTTACCAAATTTGTTTCCTTCTTTGAATTGGAAGCAATTCAGAGCCATATCATTTGTTGTACAATTATTCGAGAAGAATAACTTTGATTTTTCAAAGTTTATTTGTTCTCTTGAATACTTGATGAAATGGTTTATAACATCTATTACATCGTTGTAACTTTTAGGAGTTACTTTGGAGAAAAGTATGATATCATCTTCAAAAAAAAGTGGGATAGTTTTGGTCCTTTTTTTTTGCAATATTGATGGGTTGCCATTGTAAATAATCATTAGATACGTTAATGCATCTTGAAAATATTTCCATACACATAATGAATAGGTATGATGATAAAAGATCACCTTAGCGAATCTCTTTTGATGGTGTGAAGTACGGATACGTGAACCATTAAGGAGAATAGAAGTAGAAGTGATAGTAACACATGACATAATTAACTTAATCATAGATGTAGGAATGCCAAAGTAGATAAGTGTTTTCCTAACAAACGACCATTCCAGTCTATTAAAGGCCTTTTCAAGGTCCAATTAGAAGCATGTAACCTGTCTTTCCTTTTCTTTTTGCAAATTGATTTAAAGCTTCTTGAACTATTATGGCATTATTAGAAGCTCTTTTACCCTGTTGAAAGCTGGTTTGTGTTGGTCCTATTATTGACTAAAGAATAGGCTTGACTATTATTTTTGTTATAATTTTATAAGTGGTGTTACAAAGACTTATTGGCCTATATTGTTGGAGTGTCTGAGCATGTTTCACTTTTGGTATAAGGCGTATATAAGTTTGATTTAGTAAGGGAGGTATGAGCCCAGTGTTAAAATTTTCATGACAAAATTGTTTGACCTTGTTACCTACAACAGGCCAGTATTTTTGATAAAAAAGTGGATGAAACTCATCTGGACTAGGTGCCTTATAAGGGCTAAAACTGTATAGAGCCTGAGTGATTTTATTGTCCTTGAGAGGCTCATCTAAAGCTTGTAAATCCTTAAATTTTAGAATATATGTATCTTTTTCATTGATAATATGAATTGAGTGGTCTTGGCCAGTAGTAAACAGATTCAAGTAGTAATTTAGTATAAGTTCTTGAATTTCATTTTTATTATAACTCCAATTACCCACTAAATCCTTTAAGGAAGTTATCCTATTTCTCCTACACCTATGTAATGTAGACATGTGGAAGAATTTTGTGTTGGCGTCTCCGTCAGTTAGCCACATTAATCTAGATTTTAACTTCCAAAAGTCTTCCTCTAGTCTAAGTATGCTACTAAATTCATTAGTCAATTGTGTTTCCAAATTTTGTAAGAAAAAACTAGTAGGGTAATGTATTGAGGACTGTATTCCAGCTAGCCTAGCTAGTATTTTTATTTTACGTATAAAAATATTTCCAAAGACCAAATGATTCCAGTTTATGACTACATCTTGAGATTATTTAGTTATTTTCATGAGTGGTTGATTCTTATTCTATGTTTGGTTTACTAATTGTGAAAATTGTGAATGAGACACCCACATAGTTTCAAATCTAAACTTTTTTGTGATAATATGTCTTTTGGTCTCTAAAATTATTAGAAGAGGACAACGGTCAAAATATGTTCTAGGTAGATGTTGCATTGTAGCCTCTGGGTACATATTGAGCCAATCATAGTTTGCCAAAAAATGATCAAGTCTTTCAAGAATTGTATGACCATTGCTATGTTTATTAGTCCATGTAAAACGATTGCCCCTAAAACCTAAATCAATTAGCTTGCAATAATTGATACAATTTTCAAATCTGTCGACTCTATTAACACTAATAGGTAGCCCTCCAAATTTTTCTCGTTGAGTATAATATGTCATTGAAGTCACCCCATATTAGCCAAGGAATATTAAAAGTGTCATGCAGATCCATTAAGTTTTCCCAAAGATTTTTACGTAATTGATAAGAGGTGCTAGCATATACTGAAGAGAGAAGCCATTTAGGTTTATTGGGACATACCTGGACAAGGCAATGAATTTCTTGTTCAGACATCCTCAGCTCCTCCACAATAATTAGAGCTTCATTCCATAGCACAACCAAATGTCCTATGAGTCCATTAGCGGACACCTGGTCCATGTTAGTGAAGTTGAAAGCCTCACGAAGCCTCTTATGATCTTGCATGTGGGTTTCCAGAAGTATTGCTAGCACTGGTCTATGGTTATCTATCAGAGACCTAAAGTGACGTCTAAACTCTGGATTGTGAGAACCTTTAAAATTCCAAACTAGAAGATTCATAATACTAAGGGGTGTTGTTGTGACTGGTGTACTTGGAATCAGAGGATTGACAACAGTTGTTGTCCTCTGATCCTGCTGATCCATGACTGGTGGAGGTTGAGGGAGTGTCAGAATGATCACCATTGAGTACTTTCCCGCCTCTCGATTTGTTGTGACTCGAACATTTAGGTTGCATTTGATCATTTTTGGAGGACACTTCAGGATGAACTTATTTTCATACTGTTCCTTGAGGTTGTAAAGCTAGATTCCTTTTAGCCATAAAAACTACGTCCTTGTCTCCCTTAATTCTGCTAGAATCTGAGATAATTCTTGCCTTGTTTTTATATCTAGTTCATTTGGAGATGGAAATGGAGTCGGTGGGGGACTGTTTGGTGGTGTCAATGTTTCAAATGGGCTGCTGGGAGTGGAGTATGGAGATAGTGGATTGAAGGAGTTGAGATATTGGAACCTTGGTGCATAAATCTGCCACATGTGATGTGGAGGATAAAATGGTAGTAGATTGGTTGTTTAGTTGAGAACTGGAGTAGGGGGATGCATGGGGTATGTCCACTATTGTGGATTCGAAGATGAGGCTTGATGCTCTAGGAGAAATGGTGTTTGAGTGTTGCACCACTGATTCTGGCCAAAAGCTTCCATCCCCAATCGCATCCCCTCCGTTACTATTTCGGCTAATTGGGTTAGATTTTGGAGGAGGAGAACAACTTCCTGGTTGTTGATTTTCATTGTGAACACTAGCACATATCCCTGTAATCCCATATCCAGCCACGATTGAAGAGGGAGGTCCATCGTGGTCAGTTGTGATGTGTATATTAGTGGTGCAGTTATGTGTGGGAGTTGTGGGCCTTGCATGGTTAATCGTGGAAGATGGAAGAAGTGATTGTTGTCCAGATTTCTCAGGTAAGTTTGGTTGGAATTTGCTGGGAAAGTTGGTCACTGCATGGGTATTTTCTGTGGAAGAAGGCGGTAGGATTTTAAGGTTATATGAAGTTATGTTATTTGCAGAACTATGGAGTAGTGGTGTTGCTGAATCAGAAGAGAGGTCTTGCAGTTTTGTAGAGCTTTCCTGGTGGGTATCACATGGAGGGTAGTGATTTGGTTTGCATGGGAAATGAGGGGGGCTAGGTTGAGGGGAGGTTACTGTAGCATTCAAATTTGCATTGCTTCTATCAACGTGGATTTCATATGGAGTATTTGTGTCACATGAATAAGCAGGCTTGTGTACTGATAATTGGTCTATATTTTCTTATGCTTGTGATCTGATGTGGGTTCCTTAGGTGGCGTGTGTGAGGTGGGAGGCGTGTTCTGTTCTATTGTACCTAATAAATGTGTAGGAGTTGATGGATTATCATTAGTAGATTTAGATGATGCATGATTGGTGGAAATGGATTGTGGTTCTATTCCTAATGGGCAGTGGTCTTTTAATTTGTCTTTTCCTGGGTCGTTGTGGGCTTTGTATTTGGGCTATCCCTTATTCGGCTTGTGCAGTAAGTATTATCCATGTCCATATGCTTGTTCATGTGGTTATCCAGGTCCGTTAGTTCATTATATTTGTTGCTACATTTTTTTGTATAAGGTGATTTGTTTAATAGTTGATGGGCCCCAGGAGGCCCAATAGAAATAAGAGACGTACCTGTGTTTGGTTGTTTCCCTACCTTTGCCGCCTCCTGCGCCGCCCTATTGAGGACTGGGTGACGATTAGTGGTGTAGCGTGGCAGAGATTTCCTTAGAAATTGATAGTTTTCCATTCCGATTCCTGAGTTGTGTCAGTGCTGGATGATGTTGAAGAGTGGTGAGTAGTATTTTGATCCGGAGGTTGTTGTGATATGAAGTAGCAGTTAAATTTTGCATATCCCTACACTTTGTACATAATAGGTTAAGCCCCTCATAGAGTAAAATCTGATTATGGTGTCCTATGAGCAGGTGTGTTTTGAGTGGCTTTTCTAAGGTTACTTCGATACATATGCGCACATACTTTCCCTAGTGGTAGAAGATGTGCAGACGTCAACCTTAAGTAGTTGTTCCAGTTTAGATCCCACTTTCTATAGAATTTTCTCGTCATAAAATTCCGTCGGTAGTTCCGGGAGACGAACCCATATGGCTGAGTATGTTAGTTGTGTAAATGATGCAATGAATTTAGGCTCCCATTTCCGAACAGATAGGAAATGGTTGAATATAAACCACAGACATCCATGCAGTGCCTTAAGCATATTTTCTTCATTTTGAAATTTGATTAGGAAAAAATCAGAGCCCAAGTCAATTAGAAGTAGCTCCTCAATTGGGTTCCATATGGCAAGAAGCTTAGTATGTAGAAGTTGATGTGTTATCTTCCTACCAAATATCTTAACTATTACGAAGTATTTCCCTGACGTATATAAGCGAAATTTATCTTCAGTAGTGATGAGGATAAAGATATCTTCATCTTGGCTATTGTTAAGGCTCTCATCCACTAGTTCAAAAGTATAGTCGACACACTGTTGTATATAGGGAGTTGCTGGTGGATGATTATTAGAAAGCAGTGTTTAAAGAAAAGATTTTGAGGGAGTGACTGGGTTTGTATCATCGATTTGCATAGTACCGATGTCAGGTGTCACACCCCTTTTCTAACCCCCAAAAGATATGTGTTGATATATTGTGTGGGTTGTTGTGGGTTAAAGAGTTTTTCCAATTAAAGTGACAATTTTGAAATAGAGATTATTTTAATGCTCAGAGTCACCACTTGGAATTGATTTTTGGGTATTCCAAGTCACCTTTTATTTGAATCCCTAATCAAAGAAAGATTTGACTCTCTTTTTATTGGTCCGCGAAAATAAAGTTCGGGTAAAGAGTTCTGTTGACCGGGGAGAAGGTATAAAGCATTCCCCGAGTCCCATGGTTCTAGCACGGTCTCTTTATTGACTTAAACTTGGCTTTAATTAATTATGGACAAACTGTGATTTATATTATTTTTATGTTTTACCTATCCGCTCTTACTTCTTGATTATTAGAATTACTAAACAAAATAATTTGGATAATATTACGTTGTCATAACCACGCTACGCAAGAGAATGCGTGATCGAATAACAAAATTAATTAACTTGTCATAATTGCGCCTCGCAAGCGAATCCGAAATCATGACAATCAATTATTTGTAATACTTTCAAAAATTACTACACTTGAGAAAATTAGCTCTTGAAAATTTAAAAGTCAACTATCGCGCTATGCAAGTGAATCCGTATTTTTAGCAAAGGATTAACTAAAATAAAAAAATTAGCTAGAAACTAATGAGTAAGGTATGAGATTATTGAATTAATTTATTGAATGTTAAATATCACGCTACACAAGCGATTCCGTGAGTTAAAGCGTGTCTACTAATTGTCTAACGTTTAAATTAATTACAAGTGCTTAAGTATTATTATTAAAAGAAGCATCCAATTTGATTGGATCTATTGGAAGAAACTGATTTTTAAATCATTTGGGTCTTCTTATGGCTACCTTAGAAAATGAGCCGGCTATTTATTTATTTCTGAGAAGAAAGAAATGGGCCTTAGTTGGCATTGGGCCTAACAAATTGAGTTTTTGGCCCAAATTTTTGTCTGCTCAAACATCGAGCAATACCCACGGCCCACATTATTTATCTAACCCATGAAAAATCACTCTTTACTCAACAATTAGAGTATTGAACCAATACCCGTACCATAACAACGTTCAAAGTTATATTAACTCAAACCACTTATGTTTCGAGATTTAAATCACCATCTTTCTTAATATGCTAATTAAAGATGCCAACAAAATTAACACTTTGATGTCAATAACGGAACCAAGAAATAGATGAACTTTGATTTTTAGCTTTTATATTTTAGTTAGGGATAAATTTTGACCATTAGATTAAGATGGAATGAATAGCCATGATGAATTTTCATTTACTTAACAAAAACGACGTAGTTTTGTCTTGAAACTACGTCGTTTTAAGTCCTCCCATAACAACCCTTTGTCTTGCACTCTTGGCCACTTTCTCTTTTAGATTTGGCCCAATTTCTTCCTTAATCCTACTTATTAAACTAAATTTACACACCAAATAAATTAATTAAATAACTTATTCAAATGATCAATTAACTAAATTAATTCACCAATTGAACAGTTAGTTAATTCCTAAAATGCACAAGCGAAAAAAGAACAACTTTTTGATATTTTATGATAGGAAATATGCAATTAAAGACACAAAAATTGAGACAAACAATTAAAATAACAAAATACTAATGACTTTAGAAGGTGCTAAAATAGTGCAAAAATTAGGTGTTCACATCAGCTAGATCATTGATAGTGTTGTTAGAATCAAGTTGTTGTGTAGAAGTATTCATCGTGGTTATCGAATGATAGGTTTGTTGTGTATGATTTTGGATGGTTAAGTAAAAGGTATGGCTGAAGTGTATAGAGTGTAGAGAGAAGCGCTCACATCTTTCTAACTTTTTTTTGGGAGATCAATCACAGAACAATTATGGTTTATATTGATGTTCATGATATTTTCCAGAGCCGATCTATTTTTACCGTAATTTTTTCATCTGAATGCCAATTCATCCCTTTTTCGATATATAAAGTTACGGAGCAATTCATGTATTTACCTTAAATCAAATAATAAAAAAATGTAGTATTATATTTCTTAATTTGTAATATAGTTAATTTTGTTTTTAGTAATTTTAAAATTTGCATGTTCCTTCTTTTGGAAACCAGGTTGTAAAACTAAAGTAGAAGAATTAGAAAAAGAAAAGTTCTTTCTCAAAGGTCTAAATAAGACAACAACATCAACCCCCACCTCCACCCCTTCTTTCAAGGAACTATGGAAAAGGATTTGAAAAGATAATTTTGAAATAGAACTTTAACAGATTATTGAAAAGCTTCACTCCGTAATATTTTTTGTAGTATAAGTTGACTAATTTTTTCAGCTCTAACAGAAGCTTAGTCACGGAACCGCAACATCCATATGTTACAGATCACATGAAGTAGGCCTTATTACATAAAGATAGATTAATATTTCGCCTTTCAATTTGGGACAGAAAGTAAAGTTTTAAGTTCATTACAATCTTAAATTCAAACCACTTAAAAAGTAAAATTCTGACAATAGACCGATAAGATATACACCATTGACATGGGCGGATTTATAAACTAAATAATGGGGTACATAAATTCATGATTTTCTGCCAAACTATGTATTTTATGTATGTAATTTTTAGAATTGATCTAATATTATCTACTGGTATTCATGTTCCAAAAAGATTAAATGATGCACTTGGTTGAATACTGAATTGTTTACTCAAAGAAAAATGGATCAATTTTCACTTAATATATTCTCCCTTTTTTTAATGGTACACTTATGTTCTAAAAATTTTAAATCCGTCTCTGACCATTAACATGCATATATACCTCATAGTCATATGTGTTTCAATATTGATAATTTGATATGCATGCCACTTTTCTTTCTAGTACAAGTGTTCCAACACTGATTTATCCATGTTTAATCCTTAGGAACCTATAGACTATTAGTTCCTTCAAAATATTGCAAGTAAATATAAGCAATCAAAGTTACAGTTTTACGTAAAAGATACGTGCTTAAAATATGCATGGTAGTAGCACGATCAAGAATAGGACTTTACTAAATTACTAGACAAAAGGAGGGATATTTTGTGATCCTAATTAGTTATGCTATCTCTTTATTAATTTGTACATTTTGGATATTACCCCATAATTGTATATGTTTGCCAAAACATTTTGAACCTCTTTTTTAAACTAATCAAATGGGGAGATAGAGGGTAAATCCCAGCCAAAAATAATTAATTCTAGATCAAAGGTCACAAATAGGAGAAACTAACATAATTGAACGTAAAAGTTGGTTATACTCTCAATTGAATTCCATAATATAAGAAAAAGACGGTAACTTGAATAATATATCAAATGGTAACGGAAAGTAAATAAAGGAAAGGATTCACCCAATCTTGCGCGAGATAGATCTCCGTTTATTTGATAAAGTTGAACCGCAGATGAAAAAAAAGATCCTAATATCTTTCTCCCTTTTGGCGCAGGAGCTGAGGCGATGTACCATCTTCCCCCTAAGAGATGTGTGTGTGTGTGTTTAAGAACTAGCCTCCCCCCTTTCGTTACTCTCTCTCCTAGTGTTTTTATACAAAACATTTTCCTTGCCCAATGGTCCTTAACCAGAGTACCCAAGTTCTTAGAATATCATGTAGAATAGTCCTCTAAAATGTCTAAGTGTTGAACTAACCATTCGAGCCGATCCGAGTGTTCGACCTCGACCGTAGCTGAACCACTCGCCGATAGATTGCTTCCTATATGGGACTTCGGCTTGATTGACTCATGGTCGTTCTTCCTTAAGTAGAATCCTTTTGATCAGATTGACTCCTGGTCGTTCTTCCTTAGGTAGAATCCTAGCTTCCTTGGAGGGAGGGCAGAGTTCAGAGGTCGTTGCGGTCATTCCGAGGAAACTATCGACTTCATAGCGGGCCAATGCTCCCTTTTCGGCCAGTGAGAGGGCGAAGGGAGTGGTGATGGACGACTATGAATCCGGCTCTGATGTTGATCCTGAGGACGTAAGAATGTTTGAGGAGTGGTTCACCCGGGTCGAGGTAAGAACGAATGGTTCTTCTTGCTTGATCGAAATTCCTTCGGATTGCGATTTGTTGGAGGATATGGTGAGCCTAGTTCCCCAATTCGCTCTTCTTTGCTCCACTACCGAAAATAGGGCTCTTCAGGAGATTAGTGATACCAACCTATCACGGGGCGTAGCCGGGATGGCTTTGAGGGTGAGTTCCTTATTGTTTTCTTCGTTTCGCGCCTTCCGCTTTTGCTGATTTCTGACCCCTTTTGTTTTTTTATTTCTTCAGACCTTTATCTTGGAGACTAAGAGTGCCCGTTGTGAGGAAAAACAGGCTGCCATTTTTCAGAAAATGGTTTCGAAGTACTGCTGGTATCGTGACAAGTGCCACGAGATGCATGTGCATCTCAGGGTAGGCGGTAATCTTCAATCCGTTAGGGAGGAGTTGGACCAGAAGGATGAGGACCTGATGCGGTCCATTGGCAGATGCAGAAAATTCGAGGGGTTTCTTAGGGACAAGGAAGAAGAGCTCGAGGTGGGCAACGGGGTCTTGGCTGAGTGTGTTGATCTTCAGGTGAAGGTGGTGGCCTTGCGAGCGGAGCTCGAGCGAAGTGCCATTAGAGTCGCCGGTCTAAGTGTCGAGTTGGCGGAGATGGAGACTGGGTTGGACGGGAAGGTGATCGAGATGGAGGGGACTGAGGGAGCCCGAGAAACGACCATGGCGAGGGCAGCAGCACTGGAGGATTCTATCCTCCTTCTCAAGTCTGAACGAGCAACTGAGTTGGAAACGGCCGCATTGAGGGAGGCGCGGCTCGATGAGCGAATTGGTGGGCTTGAGAGAGATGTCTCGAACCTGCGTGATCAAGTTGTTGCTCTCAAGGCTGAGAGGGCACGGTTGTTGGCTCAGGCTCCTTCTCATGCATCTGCCTCTGTTCACGTTCCTCGCCATTTGTACGAGATGTGACTCCATGCTGAGGCTCGCTGGGGTATATATAAGGGTTTGTTGATGATGGGGAATGTTCCTGAAGCTGATTTCGAAGATGTTCTTGCCAAAGCATGTGAGGCCCGGATTGCCTGCGGCTATGACCCTGCGACACCGGAGGCCGGCGAAGATGAAGAGGCCGAGGACGGGCTTACTTTTGATGATGAATATGCTGATGGAGGGGGCGATGGTGGAGTCGAATCCACTGGACTAAGCGAGGAGAGTGGTGACGGTGCGGGTGGAGATAATGCAGCGTGAAGCCTTTATACTTAAATTTTTCTTTTGTACTTAGTTTGTTTTTTGTGTGTTCTTCTCTTTGTTTTTTTTTGTGGGGGCGCCCTTTTGGCCCTTTGTAAGATGTTAATTTTCCTTGGAATGGAACAACTGATTTGTCCTTTTGTGTACGTATTTGTCCTTTCTCACTTTTTTTGGATTTTTCGCAAAAGTCCCCGACTTTCAGTTGGTCGCATATGACTTTGTTCGAACGAGGTGGATACGGACTTTATTTGACGATGGCCGGGGGCCGTATGAGCACGAATTCGAACGAGGTCAAATATAACCCGTAGTTAATTCGAATAGGGTCAATTTTAATGTTTTGTTAACTCGAGCGAGGTCGAAGTTAACTCTTTTAATTGATGATGGTCGGGGGCCACATGGGCGTGAATTCGAACGAGGTCGAATATAGCTCGTAGTTGATTCGAGCGAGGTCGAAGTTAACTCTTTTAATTGATGGTGTTCGGGGGCCGCATGGGTGTGAATTCGAACGAGGTCGAATATAACCCATAGTTGATTCGAGAGAGGTTGATTTAGCTTGTTGTCAACTCGAGCGAGGTCGAAGTTAACTCTTTTAATTGATGGTGGCCGGGGCCCGCATGGGTGTGAATTCGAACGAGGTCGAATATAACCCGTATTTTATTCGAGCGAGGTCGAATTTAGCTTGTCATATCGACGCAACGTCTCTTTGGCGAGTACGTGGGTGAGCTTCACGTACTTATGCTCTGCTTGCATATGTTGGAGAGATTTGCATGTTTTTCGGGCTAGAAACACAGTGTCATGACCCCAAAAATACCCTGGCTGTGATGGCGCTATCGTGATATTAGGCCAGCCAAATCAATTTCAAAAACATAAAGAACTCTTCATTTATATCATTTCTAAACCGATAAATTCATAAAAAATTCATTTAAGCATTTTTAGACAGACTAAGATATGCCGAATAATACATCCAACCCAAAATCCTGGAGTCACTGGTCACAAGCATCTAAAGAAAATATACAAGTCTGATACATTATCTTTAATACAAGATAAGTCTAGGAGATGCAACTACTACAGAAGTAAGAAGGAGAAAGCAGGATTGTGGACGCGTGCAGCTACCTCGCAAAATCTCCGAGAGTCCCTGGGACAGGTAAACAACTCACTCCGCTCGAGCACCTGGATCTGCACACAAGGTGATGGAGTAATGTGAGTACGCCAACTCAATAATAATGAGAGTAAATAAAGTCTGAGAAATACGAAATGCATAAAAACAAGTCATCAATCCACAACACTTACAGTTCTTCGTTTAAAATCGTAGATACGAAAATTCATAACGCTTAAAAGCCGACTTCAGTAAAACTCCTTTGAAATTTTACCTTTCAACAGTATACATAGAAATTCAAGAAGAATTTAGTGTAAAAATGACAGAAATCATCAATAGTCTCTCGAGCCAAAAGCATATTTCATAAACCGCCCCTCATGCATAATATCACTCGGAATCAGTCACTCAAAATACCTCACAATCACTCGGAATCAGCCCCTCGAGCAACCTCACAGTCACTCATGCCTCCCAATCACTCGTCACTCAGCACTCGACACTCGGCACTCGGCACTCAACACTCGCACTCAGTAGGTACCTGCGATCACTGGGGGTGTACAGACTCCGGAAGGGCTCCTACAGTCCAAGCGCTATAACAAGCCATCTCGTGGCATAATCACTCAGGCTCTCGGCCTCTCATATATCATAAATAGTGTAACATGTTGCGGCGCGCATCCCGATCCTATAACATCCTCACAACATAGGCCCTCGGCCTCACTCAATCAGAAACCTCTCAAAAAGCCACTCGGGCTATCAATAAATACAGGGAACTCGTCCCAAAACATCTTTCATATGCATCAAAGTGGAGTAATGAAACTCAATTAAACAAAAATCAGGTAAAATCATGACTAAGTGTAACTTTCAAATTAAAACAGTGAGGAAATAGTAGTAAAAATAGTAATATTCCTTAAAACATAGTAATATTCCTTAAAACATAAAGTATCATATGATTTGAAATCAAATATGCAACTTTTTAGTTGCTACGGAACGGACCAAGTCATAACCCCCCAACGATGTACACCACACACTTGTCATCTAGCATGCGCGCCGCTCCAAAATAGTGATACAATGCGAAGTCCGGTGTTTCACACCCTCAGGACAAGATTTAAAATCATTACTTACCTCAAACGGGATGAAAATCTACTTTGCGATGCCCTTGCAGCTCGACTCGGCCTCAAATCGCCTCAAATCTTTCCAAAATCAGAATCATAACATTAATACATGCTAAAGGAACAAAGCCCACTTGAAAATTACCAATTTAGATAAAAAATCCCGAAATTGGCCAAACCCGACCCCTGAGCTCACGTCTCGAATTCCGATAAAAATCATAAAATTAGAATCCTTACACTCTCACGAGTCCATACATACCAAATACATCAAAATCCAACAACAAACGGTACCTCAAATGAAAGTTTCCAATTCCAAGTCCTAATCCCCCAATTTATAACCCTTAAATTCCACTAATCATGTCTAATCAGTCAAATACCACCATAGAACCGAGTTTTAGGTCCAAGAAACTTACCTCCACAAAAATCCCTTTAATTCTCTCTTCAGATTGCTCCCAAAAGCTCCAGCCCGTATGCAAAATTACTGAAAATGGCTAAAATTCGCAAAGGCAATAATTTATACCTTTTGCGCACCGAAAACCGCATCTGCGGACAAATTCCTCGCACCTGCAGTCCCAGGTGCGCACCTGCGAACTTCACTTAAAAATCCTCTTCCGCATTTGCGGCTCTCAACTCGCACCAGCGGACTCGCAGGTGCGACTCACCTTCCGCATCTGCGATGAGACCCCAGCTAACCAACCTCCGCACCTGCGATCACCCTTCCGCAGGTGCGGAACACCAGAACAACAGCACATAACAGATTTTCCAAGTTTCAACTCTCTGATGGTCATCCGAAATAATCCCGAGCCCCTCGGGGCCTCAACCAAAATTACCAACACCTCCCATAACATGACCCTAACTTAGTCGAACCCTCGGAACACACAAAACAACATCAGAACACCAAATAAATCCATAATTCAAGCGTACGGATTTCTAGACTTTCAAAATTCGCCAACGATGCCGAAACCACTTAAACCGCGTCCGAATAACCTGAAATTTTGCACACACATCTCAAATGACAATACGAACCTATCCCAACTTCCATAATTCCATTTTGACCCCGATCGCTAATTTTCCACTGCTGACTGAAAATCGCCAAAAATCCAATTTCACCAATTCAAGCCTAAATCTACTCCGGACCTCCGAATAACATTCCGAACATACTACTAAGTCCTAAATCACCTAACGAAGCTATCCGAGCCAAAAAACCACATTCCGAGATCATTTACCTATAAGTCAACTTCCGGTTGACTTTTCCAATTAAATCACTAACTTAAGAGACTAAGTGTCTCATTTCTCTCCACAACCACTCTGAACCAGAACCAATCAACCCAACGCAACATAAAAGAGCTGAACCATACAAGAATGAAACAGAAATTGGGAAAACGAGGCTAAACTCTCGAAACGACCGGTCGGGTCGTTACACCCAGTCCCAGTCTATACATACTTTTTCTTTATGATGTTAAGTATTGATTTATTGGGGGAATTTCGCTTGACTGTTTCCTGCAGGATCATATGGCGTGGAGAGAATTTTATTGATGTGCCGTTTTTCGAGAAATTCAGACCTCAACCCATTTTTTTTTTTTGCGATAGTGGTTGTTCCCTGTTCGCGTACCTGGGAGAATGCTCATGTTCCTATCCCACTCTACGAAAAATATCAAGTCAAAACTGAATGAAATCGTTTGTTACCTCCACTTGATAGGTCGACGAGTGGAGGGGAGCGACCACGTTCCCTTCTCTGGCTGTGCTTTGTGGCTGCTACCAGTTTGGCAAGGTCGCCTGCTTCGACGCTCTGTGCTCGAGGGGTTTGGCCGAGCTGAAATCCATCAGACTAGGGTGACATGTTGTAAATCTTTGGACTGGTGTTTTTGTATTCTCCGCTCCTTGGATTTGGAAAGTCTTTGCGACTTGATTGGAAACAAACTGAGAGTCGCACCGTAAAACGACTAGTTTTGCTCCGTACTCGAGTGCTAGCTTTAGATATGATCTCAGCCTCGTGCTCAACTTCGTCGTTAGTTGAATTTGGGCATCTTATGGATTGACCACTTACTTCGCTCGTTGGGATCTCGAGTGCGAGTTCCAGTCCGATCCAGTCCTAGGTGCACAAAGATAACGGAAACATAAGTCATACCATAAACATTCAGGCATGACAAGTTTATTATTTCAATGAATTACACAACATGCTGTCATTCCTTTCTAAGAGAGGGAGAGCAGCATGCATAAGGTGTAGATTGGTGTCTAGCGTTAATATGACAATAGGATTGTAGACGTGCTCAGTGCATAATGACAATAATCCTACTCTAATAATTTACACTCACGACGTACCAAAACCATTACTACAGCAAAATGCAGTTTTCATATAGATATTAAACATAATTTCGATTTCATGCAAAAATCTAATCTTGGTTGGTTTGGCTATTTCAAGAGCTTGCCTACAAATTTCTCAAGTTTCTGCTTGTAACGAAAGGGTGAAGCTACACCGAACGGGAAGTGGAACTAGAACTAAATTTAGATCTAGAGAAAACTAAACCTTTGGCTAGAAAATCCCCACATACGGCGCCAAATTGTTTGACCAAAAAGTTTTGAACCTTTTTGTAACTAATCAAATGTGGAGATAGAGGGTAAATCCTAGCCAAAAATAATTAATTCTAGATCAAAGGTCACAAACAAGAGTAAACTAACATAGTTGAACGTAGAAGTCGGTTATAGTCTCAATTGAATTTCATAATATGAGAAAAAGACGGTAACTTGAATAATATCAAATGGTAACAGAAAGTAAATAAAGGAAAGGATTCACCAAATCTTGGGCGAGATAGATCTCCGTTTATTTGATAAAGTTAAACCATAGATGAATACAAAGATTCTAATATCTTTCTCCCTTTTGGCGCAGTACCTGAGGCAATGGACCATCTTCCCCCTAAGAGAGGTGTGTGTGTTTTAGAACTATCCTCCCCCTTTCGTTACTTTCTCTCCTAGTATTTATACAAAATACTTTCCTTACCGAGCGGTCCTTAACCAAAGCACCCAAG
Organism: Nicotiana knightiana; assembly: GCA_005239525.1. Lineage (NCBI taxonomy): Eukaryota > Viridiplantae > Streptophyta > Magnoliopsida > Solanales > Solanaceae > Nicotiana > Nicotiana knightiana. The sequence goes on along the minus strand of ML399458.1, from coordinate 30,175 downwards.
TTCTTAGAATATCCTGTCGAATTGTCCGGTAAAATGTCTAAGTGTTGAACTACATTCGAGCCGATCCGGGTGTTCGACCTCGACCATAGTTGAACCACTCGCCAATACATTACTTCCTGTACGAGACTTCGGCTTGATTGACTCCTGGTCATTCTTCCTTAAGTAGAATTCTTTTAATAAGATTTTGGCTTATACAGTATCCAAAAAAAAATGTGACGTTTAATTATTTGAACGGGAGGATCTCATATCTGGACTAGAAACATACATGAGCTCCATTGAGGATTATGGAGACCATACTCTCTCGTATCAAATATGAATATAACGAAAAGTTAATTAAGTTTCTAAAAGATAGAAAACCGTGAGGATAGGCCAAAGAGAACAATGCAGTAAGAAGTTAGAATTTTAGAAAATTTCGTAGTGAACTGCACAAGACAAATATATGTTTAATACGAGGAGATTTTTTTTTAATATACTACTACAACCCGCAACGATTGGATGGGCGAGTGGTTTTCACATGGAAGACCTGTGATTGATTCTCCTTATCTAGCAATCTCCTTTGTTAAAGCGCACTGCACTGAGTGTCTGTATCCAAAGGGTAATGGCTGTGAGTCTCCCCGAGAATTTTTTTTAAATATATATATATATATATATATATATATATATATATACACACTACTATTTTTTTCGTTGACATGTACAACCACCTTTCGCACCATCTCAGGAGTCATGAACATCTATTTTGACGTGCACTAATCTACTGTTTTAATTTCTACAGTCACACTACCTCCCACCATCTCATATATCTTGAATTCTTGATGAATTTGACAAGTGAAAGTGGAAATATACTTTCTTATATTACATCATTTCAACGAAAAGATATGAAAGTGCTGCGCATGCACACCAAATTAGGGAATAAAAGAAGAAATGGATTCCAACCAATGGCTACAAAGTAAAAGTTATATCTACCGGCTCTCTACACTTAAGGCATGACATAACTTTACACAATGTACTTCTTGTTCCCTCATTTGACTTTAATTTGATATCTATCCACAAATTGAATTGTCCAACTCGACTATTTTGCAGTTCTTACCGAATCTGCATGTTTTCTACAGGCCCTTTCTCTGAAGAGGCCATTAAAAATTGGTAGAGCTGCTAATAAATTGTATTTCTTGCATCCAGATACTTCATCATTTAGTTTGTCCTGTTGTTCCTTTCTTTAGTATAAATAATTGTAATGTTTCTGATGTTGCTCGTGTTTGTACTTCTTTTTGTTCTGATAATTAACCTTTTGTCATGCTTTTAATGATTCCTCTAAAATTCATAATGTACCATGTAATGGATCACCTGTTGGAAATAAAATTGATCTCTTTTGGCATCAAAGACTAGGTCGCATGCCTTTCAATAAGATGAAACCATTTCCTTCTTATCTAATAAAATTTCATCTAAACAACCCTTTCTATGTTCTGTTTTTTCCTATGGATAGACAACAAATGTTACCATTCTCTGAAAGCATTATTCACTCTACTGTCCCTTTCCTGTTAGTACATATTGACATCTGGGGTCCATATCACACATGGACCTACAATGGTTTCAGATATTTTCTTACTTTAGTTGATGGATTTTGTAGTCTCTTGGACTCATTTATTAAGCTGTAAAAGTAATGCACTCTCTGTCTTGAAGGCTTTTGTTTCTATGGTCAATGTCCATTTTCATTCAAATGTTCAGACTTTTAGGTCTGACAATACTTTTGAATCATGAGGTAGTTCTACATGTCAAACTTTCTTTTCTGCTAGTGGGATCTTACACCAAACCTCCATTCCTCATATCCCACAACAAAATGGAGTGGTTGAGGGAAAACACAAACACCTTCTAGAGGTATCAAGGGCATTACTATTCCAATCTAAACTCCTCTTGAAATACTAGGGTGAATGTATTTTGACTGCCACATACTTAATCAATAGACTTCCTTCTTCTATTTTGCACAACATTTCCCTTTTTGAGAAGTTACATGGTTTATCTCCTTCCTATAAACACCTTAGGTCCTTTGCCTATTTCTGCCATGCTTTTTCTCCTAAGCCTGACAAAGATAAGTTTCAAACTAGATCCATTGTTGTTGTTTTCCTTGGTTATCCTTGTGGCAATAAAGGCTATAAACTTCTCAGTCTCCTTAATCATTCTATTTTTTTTTTTATGAGAATGTCTTTTCTTATCATTCTAATAATCCTTCCACATTTCATATTCCTACCCCTCCCAACTTTGTTGATGCTCTTTTACCTACTTCCTCTCCTTTTCCTTCACAGTCAGACTTACCTCCTATCCCTTCCTCTCCAGTCCACTCTTTACTTCTCCTGCTCCGGATTCTTCTCCCCTGCCCAATCTTCCATCACCTCCTATTCCCTCTCCTCCTACCCAATACCTCATTTCCCCTAACCTTTCCACACCTTCTCCCCCTCCTCTCATAAGTCCTCTAGACTAGTTAACTCTCCTTCATGCCTCACCGATTATGTTTGTTCCCATGTTAACTCTTCTGCTCCTGCTCCTGCTCCTGCTCCTGCTCCTGCTCATGCTCATGCTCATGCTCATTCTCCTGCTCCTGCTCCTGCCCTAATTCACTTTCCTGCTAAGTTGTCTACTCCTGACATGCTCATGCATGAATAGTACTATCAAAAGGCATTTTCCCATCCTTCTTGGCAACAAGCCATGTTGAAAGAGTTTGAAGACCTTGATGCTAACCACACTTGGGACATAGTCCCTCTTCCACCTCATAAGAAGTTCATCCCTTGTAAATGAGTCTATAAGATCAAACAGAAGTCTGATGGCACCATTGAGAGGTATAAGGCAAGATTGGTCATAAGGGGGATACTTAAAAGGAGGGAATTTACTACAATAAGACCTTTTCCCCTGTTCCAAAGATAACTACCATCAAATGTCTGTTATCCTTGGCTGTCAAGAGAAATTGGACATTCTTCCAACTTGATGTCAACAATGCTTTTTTACATGATAACTTACATGAAGAAGTTTACATGAAAATCCCTCATGTCCTTGAGGTTTCTCCTATTTCCTCTTATTCTTCTTCTCATGCCTCTTATCTAGCCTGCAGACTCAAAAAGTCTTTATATGGTCTTAGGCAGGCCTCTAGACAATGATTTTCAAAATTGTCTGAGGCACTGCTGTCCAGAGGCTATTCTCCAAGCAAAAATGATCATTCCCTCTTCACCAAGTCCTCTGATGGCTCACTAGTTGTCCTTGCAGTCTATGTTGATGACATCCTTCTTGTAGGGGATGATCTCTTTGAATTGAATAGTCGAAAGTCCTTTTTGGATGCTCAATTTAGAATCAAAGACCTTGGTTGTGTGCATTGTTTCTTGGGGTTGGAAATATCCAAACATCATGCTGGATATATTATGAGCCAACATAAGTATGCTTCCGATCTTCTCTCTGAATTTCACCATGATCATTTTAGTCCAGTTGTGACTCCCCTTGATCCCTCTTCTAAGCTTTTAATTGGCATGAGTGAGTCTGCTGCTGATGCTAGCACTTATAGAAGGCTCATTGGCAAGCTCAACTTTCCTCAACATACTAGGTCAGATATTTCGTTCTCTGTATAGTATCTAAGTCAATTCTTGCAGCATCCTCAAGTGCCACAAATGTTGGTTGGTCTTCATGTCCTCAGATATATCATGAATGACCCTTCTCAGAGTATTCTTCTTCACGTAGTCACATCATATCTCTTTCAAGGCTTATTCAGACATAGAATGGGCTGCATGTTCTCTCGCAAGTCTGTTACTGGTTTTTTTATCACTCTTGGTGGTAGTCCCATTTCCTGGAAGAGCAAAGAGTCGCCCACCATCTTACTCTCTTCAGCAGAGGCTGAATACAGGGTCCTCAAGATGGTAGTTGCTGAATTGTCATGGCTTAGCAGACTTTTGGGTGATCTTGGTTTACCTATCACTGCTCCTATTCATGTTTATTGTGATAACCAGACTGCTCCATATATTGCTAGGAATCTAGTCTTTCACGAGCGCACAAAACACATTGAGGTTGATTGTCATTTTATGTGTGACTGTTTATATGATGGCCTGATTTCTTTGTCTTTTATTCCTTATGATGCACAACTGACTGATATTATGACTAAATCTTTGTATGGTGTTTTCGATCGAGGCATTCTGTCCAAGCTGGGAGTATTTTCACCTTCCAACTTAAGGGGGATGTAAACATGGATGTATCTATCAGTCCACCACGTCAAGCCTAACTATAGTCTACTGCTATTGAGACCCAAACAGGAGACACCAAGGGCAAGGACAAGTTATAGATAGGACCCAATACATTTGTATTTCACTTCACATTGTATTTCTTTTTACTTGATAACACATGAGTTAAGTGGTTGTCCTGGTTTTCTTACAACAATTGGTTTTCCTACCTCATGAAAGAAAGGATAACATATTCACTATAATTGGGTTTTTCTTTTTCTAGAAGAAAAATATAATTCTTCCATATTTGGCTAGTCCTTTTTCTTGTAGGAAAAGGTTTGGAGTTCTATAAATTGAAGTCCGTCTTTCTCATTCAGTAGCATCCACAATATAGTCATATGGGGTTTGAGAGTCGTGTTTAAGAGGAAAACTTTACGGGACAAGTATTAGTGTGTCACTTGTGTTTGCCTCTTCGTGAGGTTGTTCTCTCGATATTTTTACTCTCTTTTTATATGGTGGATTTCTCATCTCCGTCATGGACGTAGATAAGTTGACCGAACCACGATAAATGTTTATGTCTCTTTTGGTATATTTATCGTTTGTTACTTGATTTATCGGCGTTTAAGGTTTGCTTTACTATCTTCCGTATGACACCTGATTTTTCTGTCCTAACAAGTGGTATCAGAGAGAGGTTCAAGACAGGTTCATCTTGGCGGGTTGAGTTCTAGCCGCAACATATTTGACGATAATCGTGATTTTTGTCTGAGAAATTTGACTGGTGTGTGCTACGCCCATTGAGTCAAACTTCGTGGTGGAGATTCGAAGATGCGGCCTGTTAAAGGCTACGTGAAGAAGGTTGATCAAGTTTATTTTGTCAGAAAATTCAGGCCAAGGGGGAGAATTGTTAGGTGTTTGTCAAGATTTTCTTACCATAATTGGTTTTCCTATCTCACGAAGGAAAGGACAACATATTTATAACTATAATTGGGTTTTTCTTTTCCTAGAAGAAAAATATAATTCTTCCATATTTGGCTAATCCCTTTTCTTGTAGGAAAAGGTTTGAAGTTCTATAAATTGAAGATCTGTCTTTCTCATTCAGTAGCATCCATAATGTAGCCATATGGGGTTTGAGAGTCGTGTTTAGGGGGAGAACTTTACGGAACAAGTGTTAGTGTGTCACTTGTGTTTGCTTTTTTGTGGGGTTGTTCTCTTGATGTTTTGTACTCTTTTTTTATAGTGGATTTCTCATCTCCGCCGTGGACGTAGGTCAGTTGACCGAACCACGTTAAATATTTATGTCACTTTTGGTATATTTCTCGTTTGTTATCTGATTTATCGTCGTTTAAGGTTTGCTCTACTAGTTTCCGCATGACACCTAATATTTCGGTCCTAACAACATGTATATAGACTAGACACACTGTACACGTGATATTAATTGAACATCACAGAAATAAGAAAATATCTTCTCTACTCTCAACTTGTCTTCTGCTAGAACTAGGGTTTTCTACTTCTCTGATTTTGCTTAAATGCTGAGGTTTGGTTGATCTAACAATGTTACAACATGTTAGATTACCCTCGTTGTATAAAAATGCTTATACGTCTGTTTACTTTATATAGATAAAATCCTTGTGAAGAGCATGTGGATATTGTTAGGTCACTGTGCATTTCCACATTGCTATAATTTTGAGTGGAAACACCACTCTTATGATAAATCAATTAAAGAGTACTGTTTCAGTCGTATGTTTACTGTGGAGGAATTATTACATGTTTTTCAAACTTTTGCTTTAGCAATCTCTCTGATTCCTTGAGTCAATACCACTTCTTACTACAAGTGAGACCCCATACATATGGAGGTCAGACATTCACATTATGCGCTGCCAATTGCCAAATTTGGTGGCCTTTCACTTAAATCAGCAAGTTTCAGAATTTCAATTTTTAAAACCTCTGGCGTTATGTAACTTAAAGCATCTTTACAAATTAATTGGTTATTTGTAACATCTTTTTTTGATTGGAGTCAAAAAAAGATAGTATGAAATAACTCGCAAAGAGTTAATTCCTCATAAGATTTACTAAACTGAATTTGACTTCTCAAATTACAAACAGATATGCGAATTGGACGATGAGTACTTGCTCATTGTATACCTGTGAGCTTGTGAATTTCCCCTTTTTTCTGAATTTCAAAGTTGATTTTTGCAGCTGTGGATTTTAATTTATTAATGTAAAAAACCACATACTATAAAGGCAAATCACACACTGCTACAACAATAAAGGTGCGTGGTCTATTAAGTCCTATGTAGTATTTACACAATCAGGTCAAAAAGGTAATTACTGACAAAACTTAATCAGTAACGTGATAAAATGATAATTGACCAGCTAAACTACACGATAGCATCTAAATTTTAACTTAAATCCTTGGAGAAATACCTACATTTTTGGAATGAAACAAAGTCATAACATGTTCATCATGAGTTTCTGTTTTTCCTTCTTTAGATCATTCATCTCCTATAAACAGGCTGATAGTGTAACATCCTCTATGCACAAAGTAATAACTCACGACAAGACATGGCTATTCACAAATTTGGTTTCCTTGCTCTCCTCCTACTGTTTGGTGAGTGATTTCAGTAATTCTGAAACTACAATATTGAAAGACGTATTATACATTTCTTTCTGATTTTGTTCACCTAGCGTCAACTTTCTGGCAAAGTTATTGTGCTCTAAGCTTTCCTTGGAAATTTTAATTATTTCGGATATTCAAAACAAAAGAGTGAGAAACATTTTGTAATAAGATGTAACACATGCTTTTCTTACAATATTGTGATGATGCCTCTTTCATTCTAAATCTAGATAATGCAAATGGTTGTCAAGAAAAGGTCTAAATGTTACTTTAAGTCGTTATAGCATGTTATTTTGTTTAATTATTTTCTAGCACACAATTTATGCTTATTATAGACGGTTATCTATCGTTACAAATCACTTTAATTTGATTGTGTCGAAAACCTTACATTGTCGGTATATAAAAGTTAAACTGTTAACGTGGACGCAATGTAGGAACACTTGTACTAGGAAGCATAATGGCAACTGCAGCGGAGGAGGAGAAGTCATGTCCTCGAGATTGCATTAGCGATGCAGCTTACATGGTTTGCCCAACTCGCCATGGACGACATAAGCTAATTGAATCCTATTGCGACAACTGTTGCACTTTACCCGAAAATTGCAAACTTTTCAAAGAGAATGGTGATCTCATATGTACTGGAACTGATTATTAGCTGTTGATTCTCAGTTGGAAGGTGACTAGCTACTTAAATATTTACTACTTATGTAATAAGGTCTGAGATTATGATCCTCAGGTGATCTCTAATGTGTCATGGAATTTGTAATTCCTTGACTAATTAAGCTTTTACTAAGCTAAAAAAGTTTAATCATCTTATATTACTGAGTGAAGCTTTTCATCTTGTTAGAGTACTACGAGGCTAGAAGAGGAGCCTTGACGTAACTGGTAAAATGACCAGGAGGTCACGGGTTCTAGCCGTGAAAACAGCCTCTTGCAAAAATGCAGGGTAAGTCTACGTACGATAGACCCTTGCCCTTCCCCCGATCCCGCTATGGCTTAGTGCACCGCGCTGCCTTTTTAGACTACTACGATGCTAGTTGTCACCTACCATAATCCTCCTCCTTTCTCCGCACTTGAGACCGATCATTGTTTGTGAAGCTCATATTGGCAGAGTTACAAAGAGATGACACATTCGATTTAAGAAAAAAATGGTAAACATTAAACAAAAAAACAAGCAGAATACGTGTGAAGTTTACACCAAATATCAGCAGTACCCCCCACAATACTCAGTCACAAAGACAGCGGCAACATTGAGGTGTTGCAAACAAACTGTGATAGAAGCTAAATGTGTGGTCCAGTACTAAGGACCTATCTGTGAAGACCAACTTTCAAACTTAAAACATACTAACTAGTAACTACTACGCCTCAAGCTCAAACTACTCGGAGCAGGACGCAGAACTTTCAATCTAGCAATAAATTAGAACTGCTCTATATCATAAAGCCATAGTTAAACCCCTGAAGATCAAAGAGAGAATTAAACCAACTACGTTAAAAAACTATGCGGTATCTGTGACCAAATGAGAACATATATCATCAGAGATTACACAAACTAGACGACACTGAGTCATGTTGCACAAGCAGTGTGCTGGGCACCAAATAACTACATGTTGTTACCAGAAACTTTCTTATCCTTAATACCAAGAGATAATCCTGATGTACGATTAAATTGGTCCCTCGTCATAAAAACTGAAGGTGGCTGCTGGTATGGTGAGCTCAAGCTTGATTCCAATATCTGATGTGTAAGTGCCACATCGTCTTTTGCAAAGGCTGCACTTGTGCCCACTCTTTGTTTCTTCGATGACCTCTCACCGTTAGGGTTCTCCATTGGCGACGACTCTGGGCAATCAGAATCTGGAGTGAGAGGCTCATGCTGCAAAGAGAATGATTCGTCCACAGAAAGGCTCTTGGTTGGGGCATGTTCTTTTACATGCTTCTCAACATTAGGGGACTCAGATGTTGGTGCAGGAGTCCCTGGTTCACTCCTATTATCAGATTCTGGGCCATTGTCACCAGTTGGAGGAGCAGTTACCCCAGAACCAGGAATTTCTGAAAGAACTCCACTGAGCCGCTGTTGCTCTTCGATTATCTTCTTCAAATACTTCCCTTGGGCTTCTATTCTAAGTTGTAGCTGTTTCTGGACCTGTTAAAAAGCAGGAAAAAGGGGGCTGTTACCATTTTCACAAGCCTGAAACTTTTGCAGGACTTGATTAACAGTAGTCTGTTATGCAGGAAAGCATGCTTTCCAAACTCGGGGTAAGTAAAGTAGAAACAGAATTAATTATACCAAGTGAATTTTGATTGATTTCACAAAGGCATAATTAAGTTAGCCTATATCGTATGGCCACTTCGTTTGGTAGCCGTGAACTCCTGTCCATGAGCATGTCCCAACAATATGCTCAATAATGGTCATAGATATGGGAATTCTGATCCTCTTATATAGAGACTCAACATACTCAGATACATTTTAATTTTCTTGAGACAAGGTAAGCAAATGAGCAAAAGATATTCTTGCAGGTCTTTGTTGAAGCGGCATATTGAAAACAAAAGGTTACAGCAAAAATTATGAAGCCAATGGTTAGCATTTGCTTATTATTTTGCATAAGAAAAGAGAAGGAACACTCCTTCTACAGAAGCAGCAAATATAGGTTCTTCTCCACATTCCTTTACCTGTCAATTAAATGGTCCCTAAGGACTATATCCATACCAATTATACAAAAAGCATTAAAAGAGCATACCTCCAGTTGCTCGTGCAGTCGCTTTTGCACCTCCATCTGCAGCTTTAGAGCCGTAGTGATTTCCACTCCTCTGTTAACAAGCAATTCTCTCTCAGGTCAAATATTTTTTATCCTTAAATATACAAACCACTTAGTTTTTTGAAAAAAAAAAAAAACAAGGACTGACTATGTGGTCATTTTAGAATACAAGACTAGTGTAGATACATTCGAAGTTCATGCATTCAGAAGAGATCTATACAAGCAACAAGCTAAAATCTACTCACGATGAACCATCCAAACTTGATAGCATATCCCTCGATTCTTTCTTATCAGGTTTTTTCCCTTGCAATCACAAGACAAAAGCACATTAGTGTGTTCTAGCATAACTGGAGTAGAACCAACTTCATCACATCCTCAAGTATCAAGCTAAGTTCAAAATATAAGGAGTAGACAACCATGAAGATTTTGAATTCTATCACAGCATACCATCAGATGAGGAATCTGGAAGATATTTAGCAAGTCGATATTTCTGAGCCAACAGGAAAATAAGCGAAAGTCAGTTACCATAAAGAATAATTCAAGCACACATCTCCGAAAGATAAGTTGTACAAATAAACTATGGTGAATGATACCTGTAAATGGCTTTTCACATGGTAAATGGTTAGCCCTTGCACACCCATGACTCTAAGAACGCCTTTTGGTGTAGCTCCTGAACCAGAGAAAAGAATCTCAGAAGAGTATAATAAATCAGTAAACACAAGGATACTGGATACTTCAGTTCACACCTCAGAGTTATTACTCCCTCCGGTTCTTTTATGTAACATCTTTTGACTGGCATGGAGGATAAGATAGGTTTACTAGTAGTTTACAACGAAATAAATGTTATGTAACAGTTGAAAAATTAGTTTGAAAGAGAAATAGTCACATTAAAGCTTAATATTGATTTACTTAAGTAAATATGAGTTTTAGAAGCTTGAAGTAGTTGTATAAAGCAGTAATACTTTTAGTTAAATTATCAGACATTTTGAGACATTCAAAATTGAAGAAGTGTAATATTAATTAGGAAGAAGGTGTATTAGTTGACAAATCTAGATAATTCAATGATTAACTGATGGAATATCATAGATCATACAAATATACAAAATTAAACTTACGGCAACTTGCAGATTTGCCAAAGTTCAATTATATATCTCCAATTGCAAAGATTTTAATAAAACTGTTTTTTCTGTTTTCCCTAATATGTCGCATAAAGCTAAGGGTTGAACAATTATTTAGAAAAATAACCACTACTGGGTCAAGTGAAAGTTGGCCGCCCAATTTTTGGGCCATGATTGCATTTACGTGGTCATCTACACTCGGTCATTTATGATATTTATGTGCTTGCATGCACCTGAGTCCTGACTATAACCAACACAGCTGCCATGGTCTATAGGCAAAGGGGGTG
>ML399458.1:0-18869 GCA_005239525.1 Nicotiana knightiana | reverse complement strand
GGGGGGTGGGGGGTAAGACAAATAGACTGGCCAAAGTGTAAGTCCAGAAACTTACTATCCGGGCCACCAAGTTGTGCGACAGCATCAACAAATCGTTCATGAAGCTCATTGGTCCAACGCAGACGTTGCTTTGAAGCAAGACTAGGATTGCTGTTGTTATTGCCTCCACTAGTCGGATCCATTGAGCCGTCATCACAGTCTACTGACTGACTATGCACTGCTGCATTATTGTGGACTAAGCTTGAACCTGGAACGCCTTTGGGCTGATACATTTCATTTATCTACATAAAATAATGAAGCAGTCATAAAACAAAGACTTAAAAAGTATACTACAAGATTTTCAAAATCAGCAAAACAAAAGTTGAGCATTACTTTCTGAAATATAATACACATAAAAGAAAAAGATTTGTCCTCTTTAAATTGCTCCAGTTTTCCATGATTCCATGTAATAAACATTGTCACCACATACCTTTTGTTACATTTATAGCAATTCCCGGCCCAACTAATCCTCCTATACCCTAGTTAACTCATCATTTATTAAAATTGTCTTAACCATCAAAGTATTCAACTTTATAGGGACGGACCCACATGGATCTATGCGGTTGCTCCAGCAACCATTGCTTTTGACTCAGGATCTATATGTTGCTAGACGCAAGGGGAGCACCCAAGTCAGTGCGTACATTGGTTAATAAGCCGGATGAAGCAGCTCTGTAATCCCCTGCGTGCAGGATAAAATCTCCTCTCAAGCAGTTTGTCTTTTTCAACCAATGCTTTTTATTTCCCTTTCTTTTTACTTTATTGCTTTCCTTTTTAATTTCTTATTTCCATCTTCACTTTCTTTCCCAATTCCCCCCACCCCCCCAAAAAAAATGTTTTATTTTTGTTCCTTTTGTCGTTTCTCTTTCTTTATTTGCTTTTCCTTTTCGCATTCTTTCCCACCCAAACCCCATCTTCCCGAAACCTATGAAACTCCCTCTTCCCCAACAGTAGAACGAAACTCCTACTCCCTCCTCTGTTACAGCTCCTTTTTCACAGATGAAACTTCAACGATCTTCTTCTCTCTCTCACTGATCTCAGCACTTTGGCTTTTTTGCTATTTGACTTTTGAGCCTGAGAGACCAATCAAATATAGTTTAAAACTTTTTTTTGTGTGTGTGTGTGTAAATATAGATTCATTCAATGTATGTTTAATCTAAAACTAATACTTCAGCAGTGACTTCTGATTTTTCTGAACTAGTTGAGGTTGCCTATCTGAAGCCATATTCAATCCACTCTACATATCTTTGTCATTCCAATACTGGATTTTCAATCTAAAGATTATCTAAACTCACACCCTCACAGGTTTCAAAATGAGCTAAATTTATATATTAGGACTAGTGATTTAACCAGCTGGTGAAGTCACCCCTGGTATTACATATTGCATTTCAGCTCAAGACCAATTTATGCTGATCAGCCTTTTGCCTACTTTGAAATTGAGTATTGGAATGAATTTTGAGGATTCATATATCGAACACCATCTCGTTTGAGATTGAGGCATAATTGTTGTTGCTGTAGTATTGGAGTACACAATAACACATCCCCAAATTTCCATATGTTACAAATTCATAAATAACAACCCATCCTTGTAATTGACCAGCTGTTTAACTCATTCCTTGTATCAAACACTACGTTTCAGCTCATTACCCTCTCTAAAGCTTCAAAAAAGAAAGTAGTCAACTCAAGCCATCTACAATAACCCTAAATTAATATCTCTAAACCCCCACACAATTCATCGAATTAACACATAAAAATTCAATCTTTAAACTTCTCCACTACACAGCACACCATAAAATCAAGAAATTGACCCCAAAAAAAAAAAAAATTCAGAAAATTGATAAACACAAACAACGATCTCATAGAAGAAGATCAAATTGTTAAGAGATAAGCATCTTACAGTGAGTAGCACTACTCCTTTCGCGATGCGATCTTCGAAATCCTCACTCTAGCTGTCTAGCAGTACGAAGTGATTTTTTTTGAATTTCTTAAACTTTATTGAGGAAAAAATATATCAGGGAAAAACTAAGGGGGGCTCTAAGTAAATAACTTAAAACTGACCGCGGGCAGGATCAGCGGACCCCAGAGACTGACCCAGCTGAGAAAGACATTGTTGTTTCTTTAATTAGCCTGGCCGGCCCGGAATCTACTTGGTAATATTCCGGCACATTGTAGTTATAAGACACATTTTAATAAGTCCTTGTTTTGTAATTTGGATTTTTATTATTTGATTTTTATTGGCTTTTTGGACCATCTCCTCTCCAATGCTTTCCTTTCGTTTTCAAACTTTTTTTTTTTTTTTTGCTTATTTTTTAAAGATATTTTGGTAATGAGTAGTACTACTCTCCCTACTCATTGGTAGACTTTTATACGGAAATACATGTCACACTCCAGTTATAGTTGGCCGAACCATACTCGTGTTATCAAGATCATTCAGTAGGATATGTAATACGTCTATAAAAATAACGTCACATCAAATGTCTTACTCTAACTTTTCTAGTTCCAGCTTAGCAGAAGGGGCATCTTCTCCCCTTACTCAACACAGGATTGCCGCTCATATGCTCTTTTTTATCTGATTAGATAGGGCTCTGAATGCTATATTCTCTGAACTCCACATGTAATTTATATCAACTAAAAAAATTTAGTATTAGAAGGCACAGACTAAATTAAGAATACATATCACTTAACTAAAAATTTAATGTAAAATAATTGTCTTACATTTATTAGTTTGTCGTAAACACTCAATGGATAAATCTTTTTCCTTTCATTTTTAGTCTTATGAGGAACAGACAAAGAAATGATAATATGATGCCATAAATATGGTGAACTTTTTTAATTCACTAAAGCTAGTATCTAGGTAATTTTACTCAACTTTAATTGATCGAGTGGGATAACCAAATCGTTTTATTTGGAAGTTAATGAAACATTTGATTTAAAGGTGATTCAATCGATCTAACATGAGTGCTGTGATATATAATCCCTTTTTCCAATAGTTTATTTTATGTGTTTTCAAATCCAATTCATTGCATCTCTTCTCCAGCTATAAATTATTGTCTTTTATATGCCTTGAGCTGCACTCTAATCTTCAACGATTATTTAGATTCTCTCATATTGAGCAGGTGTTTGGAGTTTCAAGTGACACAATTGGAGATGACTAGACCTTTTTGGCATTCTTTAATTGGAGAATCTCATTCTTAGCTTAATGGGGTTGTCAATAAGAATAGTTAGGCAGACTCCGACCTGCGCATTCCAAAAAAAACAATGTACATGAAGGATTACATAGTGTGGATCAGATTAGCAACAGCCAAACTAGTGTACAACCGATGCCAGGTTTTTGCCACCTGACTGGGTGGGAATAAATAACTTGTTGTAATCTCTCCACTTATCTACACTTATCAATCCACACTTGAGGAAGTAGGAGATTGGTGAATCGACAGTTAAGGATCAAAGTTAGACAATTGGTTACTTGCTGAATAATATGCCATCTCGACATGTGCCTATTGTCAAACTTAGATGTACACCTGTTCTTCCAAATTTCCCAACAAATTACTGATGGTAAACATTGAAGTAGCGCAGAATAAACATTGTTTCTCCCTTTAGTTAACCACCAACTCATTAGCGTCTGCCTTAAATTACCCTTGTTAAAAGTGATGCCATATGAGCTACAGAAATATGTGTGCAATGGTTTCCTCTTTATGTATACATTTCGAAGAAATCATAACACCATATTTCTTGATAGCATGGATCCTAACCTGTAATAATCTCATCATAAAGAATGAGATTTTAAAGGGGAGTTTTTTGTGCCAAATCTTCTTGCTACTCATTGTTACTCCTTTTTTCTTTCTCACAATTGCAAGTTGCCAAGCTGATTTGCATGTGAAGATTCCTGTAGATTCTGGTGTCCACAGTCAGCATTCGACTCATTTACTCCATTTTTTGAAGGATTGTGATGGTATCATTTACAAGTGGTCATTCAAAAATAGTCACAGTTTCAAAAATAATCAAAGTTTAATCAATTTTCATGTAACGGAAATACTGTTCAAAATTCGGAAAATACTCCAGTATATTATACTGGAGTTCCAACATAAGTATACTGGAACTCCAGCATAATATACTGGAGTTCCAGTATAATATACCGGTCCAGCATAATATGCTGGGACTTTCCGCATGTTGAAGTTCCAGCATAAGTTCATTCACAGGTGCACCGATCTCCAGTATATTATGCTGGAATTTTCCGTGTTGCAGCAAAATAGTGACTATTTTTTAATGACTTTGTAAATGCTGGCTATTTTTGAATGACCAGTCCGAAAACTGGCTAGTCCGTGCTATTTTCATCGTATTAATATGTATGACGGGCCGAATTGTTTAAAGCGATTCCTCTGGGCGTTAAAACCCCTACTCCAGGGTAATTTCGGCCCTAGCCCACTCTTTGATTATTGATACATTTGGGCCCAAGTATACCAGTAGCCATTCTAGGGACTGCTATTGCAAACGTAGCCAGCATCTGCAATGTATTTAAAATATACCACCAACTTAGCAAAGAGCGACACAGAATTCCACCACCACCTCCTCTTCTTCTTTTTTTCTTTTTGTCTTCTTCTTCGTCGGATGGTCCAATGTGGAAAGTGAAGGAACTGTTGGATAAACATAATGATAGATCAATATGCTAAGTTGTTATTGAAATACAAGCATTATTTGCAATTTCTGAAACGAAAGGCAGCCCAAGAGGTGGATAATTATATAACAAATTGAATCTCTGTATGTTTCTTGTTTCCAATTGATACGAAAGAGCAGCTCATGAGGCGTCCGATTGCTATTTTTCTTCTTCTATTCATGTATACTTTATTTTTAAGCGCGTGCGCACGTGTATATATATATATATATATATATATATATATATATATATATATATATTTTAATTCGCTATCCCAGCAGCCACACCAAACTCATCTTCTGGTAAAATTTCTATGTTCATCGTATCGGTGTCGCCTTCATCATTTATTGTACTTTCTGTTATAATTTCTTCATTTATCCCTTGTTGGGGTGTATAGTTATAATCTGTAAATCTAATCGATGTTTCTCCCTTTGAGTTAGTATACATTAGATGAGATTCTGTCTCCTATAGCTGATATCTGGTCTTCTCTATAATGTCTGTATAATTGAGCTGTATTACTAAGCCATCTAGTTTTGTATAATATTCTTGGGTCTAAGAGTCTTAGTTGATTTTGTTGGAAAATTTCTATATTTTTATCTACATCTATTATTTCATCTAACTGTTGATTATCTTCTTCTTCTTCTCGTCTGCCTAGTAGTATTCTCGATAATATACTATTACTTAGTCTATTTTCTGAGCGGCTTGGTCTTGATCTAACTGGAAGAAAGTCCATTTTTTCTGTTTTTTACTTATTCTTTCTTTTTGTGGAGTTATTTCTATCTTTTCTAGTTTACTTATTAAATTATCTATTTCGTGATTATTGCTAGATTTCTTTGCTTCTTTTTCTCTTAGTAACCTATCTAATTTATTATCTACTTCTATTAACACTGCTATTATAATGTTATTTTGTTTAATTATTACCTGGTCNATTCTTTTTCCTTGTATTCTGTTTATTAATTCATTTTTATCTGGTAATTTATATCCATCTGTGTTCGTATTATCATTAAGTCTTTTATAATTTATTACCATTCTAGCCTTTCCTCTTACTATTTCGCTATGGTTCCTTACCATAAATGCTGCAGATCTGTGTCTAGATGTTGATCTTCTTATTACTCCCAATTCTAATAGTTCTTTAATTTGAATTTTAAAATCCTCTATATCTTGATTCGTTGCTTCTATCGAAGCTGTTTTTATTACATAATCTGGATTTATAATATCTAATTTACATAATATTTTATTATTTTCCCAGTGTTTTAAGGGTTTTTCTCCTATTATTTCTATTTTATCTAGGATTCTAATTATGCTGTCTAGATCCTTTTGGTTTTCTATTATTCCTATTCTTTTCATTCCTGTTTGAAAATTGTATAATTCAGTTTCTATTTCTATAAAATCATAATTCTTATCCAAGATTTCGTCTTCTTCTAATTGGTGTGTATATATATATATATTAAGGGGCTGTTTGGTAGGATGCATTAGAGAAAATAATGCATGCATTAGCTTTTGATATTACTAATCCCTTATTTGGTACACTTTTTCAACATATTCATTATTAATGCAAGTATTAGCTTTACAACATATGATATTACTCTATGTATAACTGATACATACTCCATCCGCCTCATATTAACAGTTGTGGTTACTAAAAATAGTTGTCTCAAATTATTTGTCACTTTAGAAGTTCAAGACAAAATTAATTATTTCTTTTTCTTTTTTACCCTTAGTAATAATTATTTTTGAAGCCTAAGAACACCTAATCTTGTTCAAATACCAATGAAGAAAGATTAAATATTAAGACATGAATAAGGGTAACGTAGTCAAAATCCCATCATAATTAATTTTTTTTAAGGAGCGTGTACAAGAGAATCATGACAGATAATATGAGATGGAGGGATTGGAGTAGCAAATCATGGTATTAACAATAACAAGGTTATTAATGCATGCATTAGTATGGTTAAAGATAAATTTATGCTTAAAGTCCTTTAAAGCTAAAGAATATGGAGAGCATTTTTGTAAACAACTAATTTTCTTAAAAATTATGCAATACATTTTAATTTTTAATACACCACACCAAATAGTGGATAAGAAATAATTTTTACATAACTAATGCTTACATTATTAACACCTTGTTGAGCACTGTTCTTATACATTCTACCAAATAACCCCTAAAAGCTTTTGAATTATGGAATTTGAATACAACAATATTCATTTTATTCAGTTCTAGAACATTAACTCTGACTCATTACTCGTTAAAGTTCAATTAGTATTGTATTGGTAAAAAAAGAGTTTCGCACGTAAGCTTGCTCTTGACAACTCAGCCACTTATGTGGACACAGGAGAACGCGACAGCTGGATGTGATTCTTTGAAAAGGTACGATACAAAGAGGCACGATTCAATAAACCTTCGAGCTCATCAGCCACGAGAAACTCAACCTGATCAAGACAGGGAAGAGACATGATCAAAATGAATCTGGACAAAGCTACGGGTAGATTCAAGAACCCATAATTGATTACTCGTACGTTATGTAACCGTACCTCAATTACCGTTATCCTTTGTAACGCCCCATTAATGTCATAATTAGTCATTAATGGACAATCATAGCAAGAGTTGTGTGTTATATCAAGGAATCTCCTATATAAGGGAAGGGAATACAACTTGTAAAGACATCTGATTCTCGAATACAATCTACTTTGCTTTTCTATATTTATGCAATATTGTCTATTACTCGTTTTTCTCTATTTCTTTGATTATCAGTAACTCGTGTTCATCCTAGAAATAACTTTAGTCAAAGGATCTAATTCTTTGGTTAAAAAAATTAGTTCTGTTACCGGGAATCTGATAATCTTTGTTTGCTTTTCAAGGGATATCCTCTGAACTATGTCGAACTCTAACGACAACAACCAACAAAGGAATGGAACCCCAGTTCCATCACCTTCAAGAATCCCACGTGGTTCAAGGGAAAAATCCCCAGAAAGATCCAATAACAACAATGATAATAATGATCAAACGTTGGAACAAGATCAAGTAAAGTAAATGATTGCAGAATATGTGACCCAAGCTTTGCAAGAATTTGCCNAGGCATTGATGTTGATAGGTATTCTCAACAACCTTGGAAGCCAAGTGCGGCAACCTTGCCTATACCCAAGAAGTTTAAAATGCCTGACGTTCCCAAATATGATGGAACAACTGACCCACGTGATCATGTGACTACTTTCACTACCGGAGTAAAAGACAACGACTTAACAAAACAAGAGATTGAATAAGTCCTTGTCAACAAATTTGGGGAAACACTTACCAAAGGAGTCCTAACCTGGTATTCTCTTCTCCCTGAAAATTCTATTGACTCTTTTCTAAGCTTGCAGATTCATTTATAAAAGCACACTCTGGTGTACAAAAAGTTGAGAAAAGAATGAAAGACATATTCAAAATAAAACAAGGAGACATGGAACTGCTCCGTGAGTTTGTAGACAGGTTTCAACGAGAAAGAATGCAATTACCCAGGGTGCCTGATAATTGGGCAGCCATGGCATTTGCAAGCAACCTAAACGATAAAAGCTCAGAAGCCACGAGACGACTTAAGGAAAGTCTAAGAGAATTCCCCGCTACAACATGGAACGATGTATATAACAAGTATAGTACTAAACTCAGAATAGAGGAAGATATCATTGCTCGTTCAAGAGATGAAGATCATTCCAGATCCAGACGTCCTGAATCAGACAGAAGATCAGGTAAAAACAGGTATGATCCTTACTTAGGACCCTCGGGACGTGATATTCGTCCCAGGTTCGAAAAAACTAGGTCAGAATATAGACCACCAGGAAGAGATGTAGTCTTATCCTCATCTAGATCCAGAAAAGATCAAGATGAACGACCTAGAGGTAATACCCGAATTGGGGATCATACCTTTAATGTAAGTACTAGTGAACTTTTCTCAATATTGAGGAACATGAGAGACAAGGTTAAGTGGCCCAAAGAGATGCGATCAAATCCAAATAGAAGGAACCCAGATCACTGGTGTGAATTCCATAACGATCATGGACACAAGACTGCGGATTGCAGATTTTTACAAGGCGA
This sequence comes from Nicotiana knightiana, assembly GCA_005239525.1. Lineage (NCBI taxonomy): Eukaryota > Viridiplantae > Streptophyta > Magnoliopsida > Solanales > Solanaceae > Nicotiana > Nicotiana knightiana. The sequence continues at coordinate 10,110 of ML399458.1, read as the reverse complement.
AGTAGAAAATTTATTGAAACATGGCTATTTAACAGAATTGTTTAGTGATAAAAGTAAGCAGACATATATGAAGAACATGCAGGAGCCCCCAAAGCCTCCTTATCCAAAACGAACCATCAACGTGATACACGGAGGTGAAGAAGTAAACAGAGTGGTCTGCAAAACGACCACAAAGTTCACAATTACACATGGAAAACAGGTTCGTGAAAATCTGGATGAGGACGATATAACCTATCGATGATGCAGATATCGGAGGATTAATGATTCCTCACAACGATGCTCTGGTAGTATCTTTACTTATTCATGACACTAACGTAAAAAGAGTGTTGATTGATCCAGGCAGTTCAGTCAATATCATTTTGCTAAGAGTCATGGAAGAAATGCTATTGGGGAATAAAGTAATCCCAAGGGCACGAGCCATATCAGGATTTGATAACTCTACGATTAACAAAAGGAGAAATTGAGCTTAGCACTTATGCTGAGGGGGTGATCAAAAGTACCAGGTTCCAAGTCATCGATACTGACATGGCTAACATAATTGTGGGAAGGCCATGGATCCATGACATGAAAGAAATACCCTCCACCTTGAATCACGTAATTAAATTCCCCTCTGAGTGGGGGATTCGGAAAATTAGAGGCGATTAGCAAACCGAAAAAAATATAAATTCTGTGGTTACTACAACAAGAAAATAGAGGTGGAAGAATCATGAGATAAGGGAATCTCCAAGCGGGTAACACCGCCCAAACATGCATGGAAGAAATTACTACCCAAATAGGTACGAAAGGTATTATTGCTGAAACAGGTACGAAAGAAAATACTTACGAGAAGGTGAATCAAGTTACCACAGAAGGTGCATTAGACCACACGGATACAGATTCCAGACCGGACGTCATTCATGAACCAGAGGAAGATGAGCACATCAAAACAACTACGGGAGAGCTCGGAGCTATTCCATTGTCTGAACAAAAGCCTGAACAGAATGTATATAGCACGAGGCTGGGCCCGGGTCGAAGAGGTAAGTTAGTTGATTATTTAAAGGCTAACGTAGACTGCTTTGCGTGGTCTCACTCAGATATGACAGGCATCCCACCAAAAGTAATGACTCATAAACTAAATGAAGATCTATCCTTCGTACCTGTTAAGCAGAAGAAAAGAAAGCAAGAACCATTCAAGAACCAAGTGATCGACGAAGAGGTACAAAAACTCTTAAAGATTGGTTTGATACGAGAGGTAACGTACCCTAACTGGATAGCAAACACCGTGGTAGTACCTAAAAATAATGGCAAATAGAGAGTATGCGTAGATTATATTGACTTAAATAAATCATGCCCCAAAGACTCATTCCCATTGCCACATATAGATCAAATGATTGATGCCACAGCAGGTCATGAATTATTAAGCTTTTTAGATGCATATTCTGGTTATAATCAGATTAAAATGGATCCCTCAGATGAGGAAAAAACTTCCTTCATTACAAACAGTGGGATTTACTGTTATAAAGTTATGCCTTTTGGCTTGAAAAATGCTGGAGCCACCTATCAAAGGTTAGTGACTAAAATGTTCCAAGAGCATCTTGGAAAGACGATGGAAGTTTATATTGATGATATGTTGGTAAAATCAACACAAGCAGAAGACCATTTCCAGCATCTCTCTACTACTTTTGATATTTTACGCAGGTATAATATGAAGCTAAATCCAGAAAAATACGCTTTTGGAGTGCAATCAAGTAATTTTTTGGGTTTCCTTGTATCGAATAGAGGACTAGAGGTAAATCCCGCTCAAATTAAAGCTATAGAAGAAATAACTAATATTGTAACAAATAAAAAGGAAGTTCGAAAACTAACAGGGAGNTTCGAATGGACTGAAGAATGTCAGCAAGCCCTCAAGAATCTGAAGATTTATCTATCGAAACCACCGCTGCTTTCAAAGCCAAAAGAAGGGGAAAGATTGTACTTTTACCTGACTATTTCAGAAATTGTTGTAAGTGCAGTACTGGTAAGAGAAGAAAAAGGTAAGCAATCACCTATCTATTATGTAAGTGAAACTTTGTTAGATGCTGAGACGAGATATCCACATCTGGAAAAGTTAGCCTTAGCTTTAATAATGGCATCTAGAAAATTACGACCATATTTTCAATGTCACCCAATCACCGTTGTGACTTCATATCCTTTAAGAAATATTCTGCATAAACAGGAATTGTCAGGAAGATTAGCCAAGTGGGCCATAGAATTAAGTGAGCATGAAATAATCTATCAGCCTAGGACTGCAATTAAGTCTCAAATACTAGCTGATTTTGTTGCTGACTTTAGTAATAGCATTGTACCTGAAGTAGAAAAAGAGTTACAACTCTTTAACGGTGTTAATCCAGGCCTATGGACCTTGTTCACCGATGGTTCTTCAAATATAAAAGGCGCCGGCTTAGGCATAGTCTTGATATCACCCACGGGTGAAAAGACACGGCAAGCTATCAAGTGTTATCCTATAACTAACAATGAAGCAGAGTACGAAGCTATTATTGCAGGGTTTGAACTCGCACGGGAGCTCTCAATCGAGCAAATCGTGATCAACAGANTAATGCAAATACCTAGAGAGGAAAATGAAGAAGCAGATGCATTAGCTAACCTCGCAGCAGTCACGGAAGTAACAAATAAAGACAATGCAATTGTCGTCCAACTATTCCACTCAATGATCGACCAGGACAGGAATGAGGTAACTTTCAACAACTTAACCTTGGACTGGAGAAACAAAATTCTTAAATTTTTTGCAGAATGGCACCGTACCTGAAGACATGAAAGCAGCTCAAGCACTTCGCCGCAAAGTTGCACGGTACTGCCTTATTCGCAGCTCGCTTTATCGCAAGATGTTCGGAGGTCCCCTAGCTAAATGACTTGGACCTAACCAAATGGAATTTGTGATGAAAGAAGTCCACGAAGGACACTGTTGAAATCACTCAGGGGTGAGGTCCTTAGTGAAAACCCTAATTAGAGCTGGATACTATTGGCCTAAGATGGAAGAAGAAGCCGAGAACTTCATATCCAAATGCGACAGGTGCCAAAGGTTTGCCAATAACATGCATCGACCAGCAGAATTATTGCATCCAATAATATCCCCATGGCCTTTCATGAAATGGGGGATGAACATAATGGGACCTCTTCCCACAACTAAAGGACAGGTACGGTTTTTGCTCATGCTAACCGACTATTTTACAAAATGGGTAGAGGCAAAAGCGTTCAAACAAGTGCGAGAAAAAGGAAGTTAAAAGCTTCTTATGGCGAAACATAATATGCCGCTTTGGAATACCAAAGAAGATTGTGTGCGATAATGGCCCCCAATTCATAGGCTCGCAAATCACAGAATTCTTCGAAAGCTGGCAAATCAAACGATCACTTCAACGCCATACCACCTCGTGGCTAATGGTCAAGCTGAGTCAATGAATAAGGTCATCATCAACAATCTAAAGAAGCGCCTGGATAAAGCCAAAGGAAACTAGTCTGATGAGTTACCAGCGGTACTATGGGCATACATAACAACTTCAAAAATAGCTACGGGAGAAACCCCGTTCACACTTGTCTATGGCTCAGAAGCCTTAATACCTGTGGATATTGGCGAACCAATCATAAGGTTCTCAATAGNAACAACTTCAAAAATAGCCACGGGAGAAACTCCGTTCGCACTTGTTTATGGCTCAGAAGCCTTAATACCTGTGGAGATTGGCGAACCAAGCATAAGGTTCTCAACAGCCATGGAGGAAGCAAACGACGACGAATTGAGGACCAATCTGGACCTGCTCGAACCACGGAGAGAAGCAACACTGATACGGATAGCAGCTCAAAAACAAATCATAGAGCGTTATTACAATCGTAAATCTCATCTAAGGTACTTCAATATCGGGGACTTCGTCCTCAAAAAAGTTTTTCAATCAACGAAAGAAGCAGGCATAAGAAAGCTAAATCCAAACTGGGAAGGACCCTACAAAATCCGAGGCATAGCTGAGGGCGCCTATGAGTTGGAAGCTATGGACAGTAAATTTCTACCAACAAGCTAGAAAGCCATCCACCTAAAGAAGTATTACTTCTAAGGAAAAGAAATACCCCCGGTCAGGAATTACACGTTCGATTTTATTTTGAACATTTAAAAATTTTACTAACTTTTNAAAGGGTTAAGCAGTCATCATCTAAAAAACTATATACCTTCGAGTCCGGAATGTTTTTCCTTTTCAGGAAAAGGACCACATCGAAGGAATAATCAAGTGCTCAAGATCTCATTCTTCAAAGCTCAAATACTTGGGGGACTATACAGTATGGAAGGCTAAGACGAAGCAAAGAAGACTATCATAAAGTCTAAAGCTCGAGCCTGAAGACCTATCTACCCAACGAGACAAGTGATATGAGCAGAATCGAAAGAGAATAAAAAGAGTCATCCGAATAGAAATCCTAATGAAAAAATGCAAAAAACCTTCGAACATGTTCAGGTTGAAAGGCAAAATATTAGTCACGAGGAAGAAATGTACATCTTTATACTTATTCAAAACTGTTGTAACAAAAACAGTTAGGTGTAAAAGATCACCATCAGTGTACTCATTCAAAAACTGTTATGATTAAAAACAGTTACGAAAACTTTGTACTCATATAGAAACTGTTATCAAATAAAACAGTTACGATTAAGAAAACATTTCCCTCGTACTTATTAGAAAACTGTTTCCAACAAAAACAGTTACGGGTAGAAACCCCAAACTTTATAAAAACTGTTACTAGTGAAAAACAGTTGTTCCCCTGTATCAATATCGAAAAATTATTACCTATGAAAAATAGTTACGAAATACAAGTGTATATCAAATCTGTTAAACAAAAACAGTTGCAACATGAGTTTTAGATGATAATCAAACACGCGTAAAATGTCGTGGAAGTTCAAACAAAAAAAAAAANCCTACTATGAAAAGGTACGAGTGATTACAGCATCCTCATGCAAAAATTCAGAGGTAAAAACAAAAACCTCGAAAAATAAAGCATGCAAAAGACTTAAAGAGTGAAACAGAAACTCAACGGAAAGCAAAAGTCATACTAGCATTAATATATTAAACGGCTAAGCAAAAACTAAGTATTAACTTATACTTAGCCGTATAGAATTTTTATACATTGACGTGCCCCTAAATTGTCATTTGGGGACTTTAAATAGATCCAAATTTACCCCCGATGGGACTGGGGGTAACCACCAATTGAGACAAAAAAAAGGGGGTAAACCAACTAAATTTCTTCAGGAGGGAGGTTGACTTCACTGGCAGAAGGAGCGGGAGCAACTAGGGATGAAGAGGAACGAGCAGCTGGACTCTCACCATCAGGTGAAGAGAGGTTATGACCTTGTTGAGCCTTCTCCATAGCTTCCTTAGTTTTATCTATTTCAGCACTAAGGTCGAAACCCTTTTGACTCATTTCCGTCAATGTGTCAAGGAGGGAATTCATATACGCCCAGCTCACATCAACAACAGCCACCTCTTCAAGATCTTCATAATCCCTTGCCCATACTTGAAGCTCATATCTCAATCTATCCTTCTTCGCTTCAGCAGCTTCATGGGCAACCCTTAATGGTACAATCAACTCCCCCAGAGTTTGAACTTTATCTAAAGCCTTACGAAGGTCCTCTTGGGTACGAGTGAGTGATTGCACGAGCTCGCCTGAGTATTCCTACTTCTGCCCCAACAAGTTTTTCAAGTCTCTAATCTCCTCTGAGGCACGGGACAGCTGCTCAACAAATGAGGACTCCAGAACACTCTTGTCTTTATCATCCTGACTGGAAGAAGCCTTCTCTACTGCCAGTTCTGCCTCCATGAGCCTCATCTGCCGCTTCAAGGTACTTCTTTCCTCTTCTAAGGCATCCATGANAAGCTCCATGCCTATAAGATTAATCTACAAGAAATAAACCAATCAGATATGATAAATTTCATATACGAAAATGAAAGAGGATAACCTGCATCATACCTTCAAAGAGGTATGCACAACTTCATTGGCCCATGTAAGAGCACTATGGCTGGCTGGCTTGGCTTTCTCAGTAGGACCTATCAAAGGCTTGAGCCATACTTCGGGCTCACCCGTTTTCTTGAAAAGATTCCCCTCAGCTGGAACCTCTATTACCACCTGCCGCATCTCTCTGCTGGAAGACCCTACTTCCCTAGCGGAAGGCATGAAAGCAGGCAGAGATGAAACAGCAATAGGCACGGAGGGTTGAGGAGCTGGAGAAGCCACGGGCAAAGCAGCAGGCACGGAGGGTTGAAGAGTTCAGGAAGTCACGGGAAAAGCAACAACAGAAGCCGTAATATCCAACGGAGCAGATGAGACAACTTCTCTTAAAGAAATAGGAAAGACAACAACCAAAGGGACATCGCCAGGAGCAAGGTCAAAACCCTCATGGAACAGGTAATCCACAGACTTAAGAATGGCAGAATGTGAAACATCTTCAAATGTAGAGGGCTCAACCACAGACACGTAAGGCAAGGTCATGGATGTAACTCATCATCTGAAACCACCCGCCTTCTCCGTGCCCTTTGTACTAAAGCACCCTCTTCTTCTTCTTCTTCTACGGAACGAGACTCACCAATCTTCCACTTCGAGGAAGACGAACCAACAATAATCTCTTGGGCCTGAGCCAAATACATCTTCGGGATAGATGAAGCAGACACCCCACGAGCGGAGAACCCTATCAAAAAGGAAAAGGTTAAGCGACAAAGAAAGAAGAGACTCGAGTAAGGAAAGAAGAAAGAACAAAAGCTTCACTTACCGTGGGTCTTTACATGCCAACCATACCTCCCAACTGTCACACCTCCTTTTTCACCAGCAAGGGTGGGATAAGGGAGTTTTTCCACTTTAAGTGACATTATTCGAATTTGGAATTTATTTTTAGTTTTCAAAGTCGCCACCCGGATTTTTTACGGTGTTCCGGGACACCATTTATTTATTGAAATCCCAAACCAAAGAAATTTTTGACTCTGTTTTAATTTGTGTGCGACCAGAAATCCGAGTAAGGAATTCTTTTAACCCGGGAGAAGGTGTTAGGCATTCCCGAGTTCCGTGCTTCTAGCATGGTCGCTTAACTATTAATATTTGGCCTAAATTATCTGATTATTTATATATTTTAGCCTATTGTTCATTTAGCCATTTAATTTTTAACTGTTTTTAATATTATGGATTTATCTTGAAACAAGTCACGATGGCGTGCACTTGCTTGTTTTTGGACACATTATAACTACGCCACATGAAATGCACCCGCAATTACAACATGTGATTATTATAATTTGAAGTTGAAGACGGGGACATGAGTTCCGCACCCGAGTGTAGATTACGTAGTCAAGACTATGGTCGTGACGGTTTTGTAGTGTCTATTTGAGGCGATGTTTGATTATTCTTTATGTTTTCTATTTGAAGGAGCATTTTTAGTTTTAAGATCAATTATGACGTTTATGGATTTATCTTAAACAAATCATGATGGCGTGCACTTGTTGCTTTTGAGCACACGGCAAACACGTCACATGAAATGCACCCGTGGTTGCTATGTACATTTTATTAATGTTCGGGGTTGAGGGTCGGGGGCATGAGTTGCCACTCCTGAGTGGGGATTAAGTATCACGACTATGACACGGCAGCCGTACCCATGGTCATGATGAATATAAAAAAATAATTAAGGCTAGAAAGGGATGAACTTGTGATGTCACTCCTTCATGACCCATCTATTTTAATCTACGACCTATTAAATATCTAAGGGATAAAACCTCTTTCCATATAAAAGAAATCAACCCAACTCTTTTGCTGATGACTAAATTTCGATGATGTCAAACCAAACTCATAGCTCATTGACCAATTATTATAGAATAATGGAAGAAACTAGATGCTAAAATACTGTAAATAGCAGAGCTAGAGATCGACACATAACCCAACAAAATTAAAGTTTACAGTAATCCATACAGACCATTTAAATGCAAAATCGTTTGATCGATTCTATCCATGAATCTAACTAAGATAAAAGCTTAACCGAAAAATTTATACAGCTCAATATTAACTATTATTAATATTGCTGATTTTTATTCAATATAAGGTCCCATTTGGGATTTCACCGAAAACTAAAATGAGATTAACCTCAACCATAGACGTAATTAATGAAGAAAACATCGGATTAGATGACCAAGCATAAATCAAACAACTAAAATTTCAGATATTTAACACAAATCACCCAACAAACGATTAAGAGAATAGGCCAGTCATATATTTCAAACACAACCATGAAAGGTAATATCGCAAATGACAGAGAAAGGAGGAAAAATGGACCTGAATCTCTTTCCAATATATTCGAATCTACGACAATTACAACTTAACGAGAATTTCAATGATCAAACTCGAGCGGAAAACAAACACAGCAACAAAAATTTCAGTGGGAACACAAACGACAACCTCAAACGTATTCCAAATCTGGACTAGAATAGCATTTAAAACGGCTTTGTAACGTGAACTTTATAGGTCTTGAACTAGCTATTTGTGCTGGTCGTTAATGGGGTTCTCACCCTGTTTTGGTGTTTGTTCTGTTCAGGCGTGTGACAGGGTTTTTTGGTATGGGAAGCGACTGTTTGTTGTGGGGTGCAGAAAGGAAGAAGAAGAAATGGCGATGGGTGGCAGCTAGTTTTTGGAGTAAGGGAGATAGGTCACTGTCCGAGCTAGGTGATGGCAGACAGCGGAGGGAGTGGAGAAGATGTGATGGCTGTTTTGGTGAAGAGAGGTGGTGATCCGGCGAGTTTGGTTGTTGATTTGGTGATTCCAGGTGGGAGGGTGACGACTGAAACTAGAGAACGGGGGGTGGAAGTATTGGGTGATGGAGGTTATCTGGCAGCTGTTTGATCCTTCAAGAGAGGGACCGGTGAAGAAGATAAAGCAGGGGAGGGCACAACTTTTATTTTTTAGGTAAGGTCTTAGGAAGCTGTTGTTGGGTCCTTTTTCTTTTTTGTGATGAAGATTAAAGGCCTTTTATAGGGGTATATGTTTTAGGGTTAGGTTAATAGGTATTGGGCTAAGGGGAATGGGCTGGTGGGGTTTTGTGTTAGGGCGGATTAGGAGAAAATTGGGCCATGAAAATTGGCCCATTCCAAATTTAGCCTTAACAACCTTCTCTTCTTTTTATGCTTTTGCAGAATTAGCCACTTTAGACTCAATTTTAATTTAATTCTATTTTTTAGCTAGCCTATGTATTATTTTATCTAATGATGGACTAGTGAAACTAATTAATTAATTAACCTACGAATGCAATTTTGATTTTAGAAGATGCATTTAATAATGTAACTAAATCCTAAAAATGCAGTTTAAACCTAAAATGGCACGAAATGAAAATGTGACAACTTTTTTTTTTTTCTAAGATTTTAAAATATTAAACATGCATGAAATGCAACTAAATAAAGAAAAACTCCTAAAATTCGTAAAATTACTTTTTGGATTATTTTTAGGAGTAATTTCCATGCGGGGCGAAAATTGGGTGTTGACAGCTGCCCCTCTTTGCTCGAGAACATGAAGAGTTTTCGGGCAAAGATAAAGTGAGCAACTACGACCAATTTTTTCCCGTTTGGAACTCCATTTGGAAGCATTTTGAAAAAGTTTGACCAAACCTTGCTTCGGAGGTTGCCTACATATCCTCGGCTATAAAGGAATCAGGTCAGTGTAGTTCTGGATGTTTTGGAGTGATGTAGTGATGAGTTCGAGAGTCGAGCGAGGTTCCGTCCGAGGCTCCAGTTCATGGTCCTGCTATTACATCAAAATCAAAAAGAAAAGACTAACTAAGCCTATCAGCTACGAGTTACAAGATTCCTATCTATGAGTTTTCTGAAGCTTGATCTTGAGTCTTGGTTGTTTCTTCACGCAGACTCTGATCTGAATCTTGATGCTTGTTAGCTGTATGTGCTGGTTCAATCTCCTTTAGATTTTTTTTATCAAGAAGGGGCATGCATAGCTTGTGACTTCAATCTGTCTTGAGCAGTCCACATCTTTTTCACTTCCATACTTTGAGTTTGGCCTTCTCTGTTCTTTTTCTTCTTTTCTTTTATTCTGAATTGAGACGTCTTCTTTTGGTCGTCTCGAATCCAT
>ML399455.1:99227-157546 GCA_005239525.1 Nicotiana knightiana | reverse complement strand
GTCAATGCCTTTGATAACAGGTGGTACTCCAGGAATTTGTTCGATTCGATTGTTTTGTTCCTTTACCTGTTTTTGAAAAGTTAGTAATAATGTCTGTAATTCAGAGTTATTAGACATACCTGGTCTCGCTTCGAGAGATTCATTAGGAGTATCTCACCTTCCTTAGTTTGCCAACCCAGACTGAGGATTTTCCACGGTTATGGTATTATTGGGGGGTGGTGTCAGTGGCGCAGGTGACGTTGCTGGTAATCCTTTCGCAAATTCTAGCAAAACCTGGCTCACATACTCTTCAATCATTTACTTTACCCGATCTTGTTCTACCGTTTGATCATTATTATCGTTGTTGTTATTGGATCATTCTGGGGATTGTTCCCTTGAACCACGTGGGGTTCCTGAAGGTGATGGAACTGGGGTTCCATTCCTCTGCTGGTTGTTGTCGTTGGAGTTCGACACAGTTCAGAGGATATCGCTTGAAAACCAAACAAAGATTATCAGATTCCCGGTAACAGAACCAATTTGTTTAACCAAAGAATTAGATCCTTTGACCAAAGCTATTTTTAGGATGAACATGGGTTTCTTATAACTAGGGCGAGACTGATTATTGCAAGTAATTAAATAAAGAAAATCAATGAGATGCACGAAAAGTAAAGTGTATTGCAATAGTAGTTCGGATGATCCTTTACAGGTTCTATTTTACTCCCTTATATAGGGAATTTCCTAATATAACGTCTTCCATTTTCAGTGATTGAGCATTAATGACTAATTATGACATTAATGTAACGTTACAATGAGTAACCGTAACTGTTGCGTGAATATTGTGTAATGTGTGGATCACAAATTGAAGATCTCTGAATCTGCCCTTTGTTCCGCTCAGATACATTTTGACCGTGTCTCCTCATCTTCTCAATCAGGTTGAGACTTCCGTAGCAAATTAACCCGTGGGTGTGATTTGTCGTGCCTCTTTGCCTCATACCTATTCATAGAGTCCTGTCCAGCTGTCGCGTTTTCATTGCTCCACGTAGACTGCTGAGTCATCAAGATTTATTACACGTGTGAAGCTCTTTTTTACCAATACGGCTCCGTATGTTGTATTATGATTTATGTGGATCATCGGTTTTGTTTTCAGATTATTTGGAATCGGTTTGAAAGGATGAATTTCAGTGTTGAAGCTTTAAGTTGAAAGAGTTGACCAAGTTTGACTTTTGTGAATTTGACACCGGGACAGAGTTTTGATGGTTTCTTTAGGTATGGATGGTGATTTTGGACTCGTTCGTATGCCCAGATTTGTATTTGGATGTTTCTAGAAGGTTTCAACACAAGTTGGCAAAAATTGGAAATTTGAAGGTTTGGAAAGTTCATAAGTTTTACCAGAAGTTGACTTTGAGGATATCGAATTCAGATTGTGGTTCCGGGAATGGGAATAGCTTCGTTATTTCATTTGGGACTTGTGTGCGAAACTTGAGTTCATTCCGGGTTGATTTGATATGTTTCGGTGCGAGTTTGAAAATTAAGAGTTCAAAGTTAATTAGGTTTAATTTGAGGTGCGATTCATCGTTTTGATGTTTTTATGCATGTTTTGAGGCCTTCAGTATGTCCATTTTATGTTATGGGACTTGTCAGTATATTTGGACGGGGTCCCGAGTGGCTTGGGCGAGTTTCGGACGAGGTTCAGATCATTTTCGTTCATGTTGCATTGCTGAAGGTTGTTGGTTCTGGTGTTTCCGCATCTGTGGAAGAATGGACGCAGATGCGAGTTCACAGATGGGGATAGTTTGGTGCAGAAGCTAAGGAAGGATTGGTTGGGGATCATCGCAGATTGCGAAGGAAGAGGCGCACATGCGTGTGCGCATGAGCAGAAGTTGTGGTCGCAGATGTGCATTGGTGCGCAGAAGCGCATTTTATCTCGCACCTGCGCTTGCGCAGAAGCAGTGCCTGTTTTGCAGGTGTGGATGCGCAGAACTCCAATGGATTTCGCAGGAACATAAATTTTGTCGCAAACGACGCCGCAGAAGCGGCCCTTTGTTCGCAAAAGCGAAAATCGCTGGGCAGAAGCTATATAAATCGAGGGTTTGGTCTTTATTCATATTTTGAGATGTGGTACTCGGATTGAGGCGACTTTTGGAGCAGATTTCATCAAAATGATTGGGGTAAGTGTTCCCTACTCGGCTTTGGTTATATTTCATGAATCTATCTTCATTTTTTGCAATAGGTTGATGAATTTTAAAGAGAAATTGGGGGTTTTAGCCTAATGTTTCATTATATGAATTCTTGAGTTTTGAACATCAAATTGGAGTCAGAATTGAGTGAAACTAGTATGGTTGGACTCATAATTGAACGGGTTGTCGAATTTTGTGAGTTTTGTCGGGTTCCAAGGTGCGGCACCGAGTGTGATTTTTGGCCGGATTTGGGATTTGATTTAGTATTCGATCTTTATCATTTGGAATTGTTTCCTTGGGGTTTATTTGATGTATTTGAGTTGCTTTTGGCTAGTCTTGAGCCTTTCGGAGGTCGCTACGCGCGTGATGGAATTTTTGGAGCATCGCTTGGCTTGCTCAGTATTGGAATTATCTTGTTCGAGGTAAGTAACTCTTTAAAACTTAGTGCTGAGGTATGAAACCCCGAATTATGTGCTATGTGATTGATATTCAGGAAACGCACATGCTTGGTGATGGGCGTGTTGACGTGCACCCTATGAATTTTGACTCCATTATTTCCATGGCACTATATAGTGGACCTATTTTTTATTGATATCTGTGTTTTCACCATGTGATAAAGCAATTGAGCTGTCAATCATGCTAAATATCATTTTTAGGCCTTATGCTGATATTGTTAGGACCCATAGTGGTCGTTTCTTGTTGTCATCTCACTGATTTCACTGATATTTCGTACTCAGTCATATTCATGCATTCATATCATATCACAATCTCAGTTGTTTATTGATACATCATATCATTGTTGTTGGGCTAGTTTCACGACATTGTGAGCCCGTGAGTGAGGCTGGAGAGATTGATGGTTGAGTGAGGCTGAGAGCCTGATTATGAGGGATAGTTATAGGATCGGGCTGCACGCCGCAGCATGTTATATTGATTTATGCCTGGATCTGGCTTATGATAGTGCGTGGGCTATAGGAGCCCCTTCGGAATCTGTACACACCCCCAATGAGTGTGGTTGATTATATTGAGGGATGGATCTTCCCTGAACATGGATCTTGTCCGAAGAATTTATATACCTGGAGATGGATCTTCTACATGGGGTCGGATTGTCCTTTCCTCTATACTGAGTGACTGATAGTCAGTGATGTATATATTCCGGAATGGATCTTCCCTGGACCGTAAGGGCCATATACAATACGGAGTGGTTGAGCATGATGAGTGGAAAGTGTGAGAAAATGGTATTGATTACTCTGAGAGTGTGAGTACATGATTTATCTCTGAGATACATGGCATTGGCATGCAGGATGACATACAGACATAGAGATGCATTTTTCCTCATGTCGTACGCTATCATGTCATCATGACATAAACATTGATATGTGGGAATAAAGAGGTATTTTATATTTGTTATATGGAAAGAAAATGAAACATTTTATTCATTGTGGAAATGATAATTGGAAAATTTTCAGTTTTCAAACTTACACATAATTTTGGCATTTTTGGTAAAAGATTTGGATTTTCACTGAGATGCTTGAAAAGCATGACTATTTTTCTGAAACACTGAATGAGTTGAGCGTTTTACTTTTGAGATACCTCTTATTTACTTGTATTATGATGCTATGAATTGTTGTGAGATCTTGGCTTTGAACCCGACCTTGTATTGGCTCGTCACTGCTTTCAGCCTAAGGTTAGGTTTGTTACTTATTGAGTACACGGGGTCTGTAGTACTCATAATACACTTCTGCACCTTGCATGCAGATGTTGATCTTTGATGATGCTGTGTTCGATGGGAGCTGGATTGAAGATGTACTTGCGTCCCGCTTTTAGCTACCCTTGTTCGTTGTAGCTTTAGTTCTATAAAAATCTGTTTATGTACTTTTCAAACAGACTATGTATTTATTTCATTTCAACTTTGTAAACTCTATTCTTAGAAGCTCATGATTTGTACTGCCAGTCCTCGGGGTAATGTATAAGATTCAGATAATATATTTACTTAATTGTCTTGTTAAATATTATTGGAAGTGGTTAGTTATTGAGATTGAGGATGATTCGGGTAAGGGAATTTCTGGATACGGGTTGTATTACACTCTATGGGTATGTGGAAATTATGGAATGATTTAGTAGTTAGTCGTAAAGGATGTAGTGTGAATGGAGTAGGAATTTGCTTGGTCGCTTAGGATTGTGGGTTACTCCCTTGGATGTTGGTGTGCTAATGAGGAACAAGTCGTTCGGTCTGTTTGGTCAGTTTCATTGAGATTTGGGAAGAGTGGATGACTCTCGAGAATGTATCTAATGGAATCAAGATTTAGATGTAGAGATTTGGAATTTTCAAGATTGGTATGTGGCTAGAAAGTGAGAGATACATTGGACGGTGTCGAGACTTGTGGCATTTTTATATTATAAGGGATTATGCATTTCAGTATCAAAAAGGTGAAGGAAACAATTTTAGGTTCACATAAGGTATCGTTAGAGTGGTTGTCTCGGTTATGGTGCTTCAGAGTGCTTAAGAGGGGAGTCAACGGCTTATAGGCCTTAGGGCATTGTGGTTTTACACTAGGGTCTTTTTTGTGGTGAATTTTTGTTAGGCATCGTGGTGTTCTAGCAAGGAGAAGTATCAATTTGAAGGCAATTTGTAAAGGACTTGGAGAATATAACAGCTTGGTAATGGGTTGGGTCAGCACAGTAACAGGTATGATCGGTTCTTTGAGTGGTTATGACGTGACTAGTCTGTACATGTATTTCGTATCAATGCTCTTGGGTTTTGGCGACCTGCGTGGCTGGGTTGAGTTAGAGAGATTCGGTTCTAATAGCTTGGTTATGTGAAAATGGGTTTTGAGGAGTTCTCAATGGTTTTTACCACAGTTCGAGGGGTATATTTCCTGCTAGCGTGAGGAGCATGTGATGTATAGTGAATTTCTTCTGGATGAAATCAAATGGAAGGTCCTTGGCTAATTGAGTATGTAGTTGCTTGTGACTCTGAGTGGACTATGAAGTTCTCGTATTTTTTCATAAGATGGCATGGTAGAAGCGGTGTGTTGTGTGGGATTGAGATTTGTATGTGCTATCTCATGGCTCGTTTTGGAGGGAAGGTCATAAATTTGTAGGCACCATGGACGGTATCAGGCGACTAGGTAAATGATGTTACTATTTTGTATGGCTTGATGAGCGTATACATCTCAGAAGGGGCAATATGTTTTGATGTATGGATACTTCACTGGTACTGTGGCACTCTCCTAGTTGATCAACTGCTGATATTCGAATTTTGCTATGTGGCACGGAAGAATTTTAGAAGTATTCCTCGTGAGATGTTTATGTATGGGAGATGTGTTAGACATTTTGGCGGTGGAGTTGGGATCAGATATGGTGATTTGTGTGTTCTGTGGATTTGGAGACTGGGAGTTCTCAGGAGCAGATTGTTTATTGGTTGTGGACTGTGAAGTCATGGCCGAAGCTAGCCAGATGATAGTATATGTTATGATTCAGTCATTGTGGACTTCCGGAGGTTTATTTTTCTATTTATGGGTGCATGGAGTTGATTTGGGGGTCCATTGGTAGGCCTAATTAGGATGTGTATTCTGCACCGAGTCACATCGGTTGGCTCCATAGTGCTATTGTTGAGGGATGTGCCATGGTTGTTGCTGAGCTTATTTGTGTTCTGGAATTTTCTGTGAGTTACTCTTCTATGCTACGAGGAATTGTGATTTGTTGGTTTTTGTCACGACCCAATTTACCCTCCGAAAGGTACCGTGATGGAACCTATTCTCTACGACTAGATAAGCCTAATATTAAGGCAAAACTTTAAAAAAACACAAGAAATAAGGAAAATAAGGGAATAATCTAAATAGCAAAACAGTGTCGCTCGGCTCATACAAAATATTCTCCCAATGACCCGGAATGTCAAAAAGTTACAAGCTTCTAATAACCACTGTAGCTCTAAACAAATCTAGAAGTACATCAAAAGACTCTAAAATTTGGAGTAGAAGTAGACTCTAAGGATTTTGCTGACACAGCAGAAATACCTTATAGTCTCCTAGAATCCGAAGCAAATACTATCATTGAGGCTGATAGTGCATACCTGGATCTGCACACAAAAATATGTGCAGAAAAGAGCATGAGTACACCACAATGGTATCTAGTAAGTTTCAAGCCTAACATCGGTCAAGTAGTGATTAAGTCAGGTTAAGGCCCTACTGGAGTAAATATAATCAATGTAAAACAGTAAAGGAGATAAGTAAATTCTACAGTAACCAATTAAAGAAAACGTTCGAAAACTTAACAGTCAAGGGAGCCCTCGGCTCAGAACAAGGTAAACTCAAGGTGAAATCTTCCTGGATACCGTCCCGTAGTTCCAAATGATTATGCAGTGCAAGGGGATCTCCCGGAATACGTTCGTAGTCCCAAAGTAAATATGCAGTACGGGGGGATCTCCCGAAATACATTTGTTGTCCCAAAGTAAATATATAGTACATGGGGATCTTCCGTAATACGTCTGTAGTACCAAAATAAATATGTCGTATAGGGGGATCTCCCGAAATACGTCTGTAGTCCCAAAATAAATATGCAGTACATGGGGATCTCCTGGGATACATTCGTAGTCCCAATTTAAATACGCGATGCGAGACAAAATGACAGTTATGGCATCGAATTTCCATAGTTCATACTAATCACAGATAAGGAAAGTAGGAATTTAACTAAACATGGCGCATAGAGAGTCAAATAAGCAATTAAAACCCGTAAGCATGCTTTTCTAATCTAAGTTAAACGATTTAACATATTAGTCCAATTTAATAGAAGAAGAACGATTTATGTTTTAGGAAGGAAAAAATGGGATTTTTGAAATAATGGCATGTGTACGTACTCGTAACCTCACGTACACGGTGCCCACACAAAAAATAATATCAAATATCCTAAGGGGAAGTCCCCAACACAAGGTTAGGCAAGCCACTTACCTCAACCGCTCAAATCAACTTGAAATCACGCTCTTGCCACGAGTATCCAACTCTGAATGGCCCGAATCTATTCAAATAAATTGCATAATGTAAATATAGTTATAAGTAACTAACTCAACTAATCAATTCTATGTTAAAACGCGAAATTAGGAAAACGCCCCAAAAAGTCCCCCGGGCCCACGCCTCGGAATCGAGTCAAATTTACAAATCCCCAACACCCATTCACTCACGAGTCTAACCATACCGAATTTACTCAAAACCGATACCAAATTCTCGATCAAAATCCAAAAACAAGGCCTAGGAACTTTTCTCAATTTTAACCCCAAATCCGAAATTAGATGATAAAATTAAGCATAGATTAGCGGGAATTAACCAAAACTAAGTAAGAATCACTTACCCCAAACACCCACGTGAAAATCCCTCCAAAGATAGCCTAATACCGAGCTCTCAAGTCCAAATAGTGAAAAATGACATAAACCCTCGATTTTGGAACATTTAAAATCTGCCCATTCATTTCTTCATCGCGATCACGGAAAGACTCACGCGATCGCGAAGAACAGTTTTCTTGCCTCACATTTTTACTCTACGCGACCACGATTCAACCCACGCGAACGCGATGAAATGAATCCTTTGACTTACCCGACCGCGATTTGCCCCATGCGATCGTGAAGGGTTAAAGCCCAGCTTCCCTTTGCCGCCTTATTCTTCTACGTGAACGCGACCTGGCCCACGCGTTCGCGATGCACAACCTGCCTCCCCTACGGGATCTCGTCCCTTGCTTTGCGATCGTGGTGAGTTAAACCCAACTGGCCTGTCGATTTCTCTACGTGATCGCGAACTTCCTCACATGATCACGATGAAGTATACCAGCTGCAGACACCAGCAAAAACAAGCAATCTTCCAAAGTCCAAAAACGACCCGTTGAGCATCCGAAACACACCCGAGGCCCTCAGGACCTCAACCAAACCTACAAACCAATCCCATAACACCATACAAACTTAGTCGAGCCTTCCAACCACCTCGAACAACATCAAAAACATGAATTAAACACGAATTCAAACCTAAGAACTTAGCATTTTTTCTAAAATCTACAAATGATGCCGAAACACGTCAAACCTAGTTCGAATGACCTCAAATTTGACACACAGGTCACAAATGACACTACAAACCTAGAATCACTACCAGAATTCCATTTCGAGCTTGATATCAAAATTTCCCTTATCGGCCGAAATCGCCAAAAATCTAACTTTCGCCAATTCAAGCCTAAATCTACTACAAACCTCCAAAACACATTTTGGACGTGCTCCTAACCCAAAAATCACTCAAGAGAGCTAACGGAGTTGACGGAATTCCATTCCGGGTTTGTCTTCACACAGTTCTGACTACGGTCCAATATCTAAGGCTTAAACTCACAATTTAGGGACTAAGTGTCCCAAAACTCTCCGAATTCCATAACTAATCACTCCGGCAAGTCTCTATAGCAGAAACAAACGTGGGGAAAGAAGTTATTAGGGGATCGTGGCTCTAACTCTCAAAACAATCGGTCGGGTCATTACATTCCCCCTTCATAAAAAAGTTATTCGTCCTCGAACGAGTCATAAGACATACCTGAAGCTGTGAAAATATGAGGGTACTAGCTGCGC
Source organism: Nicotiana knightiana (assembly GCA_005239525.1). NCBI lineage: Eukaryota > Viridiplantae > Streptophyta > Magnoliopsida > Solanales > Solanaceae > Nicotiana > Nicotiana knightiana. The sequence continues at coordinate 148,801 of ML399455.1, read as the reverse complement.
ATATCTTTCTCGGTCTCCCAAGTTGCCTCCTCGACCGGCTGACCCCTCCACTTGACCTTTACTGAAGCAACATTCTTTGACCTAATATTTCTGACCTGCCTATCCAAAATGGCTACTGGCTCCTCGACATAAAATAGATCCTTGTCCAACTGGACTGAGCTGAAATCCAATACATGAGTCGGATCACCGTGATACTTCCAGAGCATAGAAACATGGAACGCCGGATGAACTATTGCTAGGCTCGAAGGCAAGTCAAGCTCATAGGCAATCTCCCCAACGTACCGCAATATCTCAAAAGGACCAATGAACCTCGGACTCAGCTTATCCTTATTCCCAAACCTCATGACACCCTTCATAGGCGATACCCGAAGCAAAACCCGATCACTAGTCATAAATTCCAAATCACAAACCTTCCAGTCCGCATAACTCTTCTGCCTAGACTGGGCTGTGCGAAGCCTCTCCTGAATCACCTTCACCTTATCCAAGTCATCCTGGACCAAATCTAAACCCAACAATCAGGCCTCGCTCGGCTCAAATCAACGCATTGAGGAAAGGCATCGCCTACCGTACAAAGCCTCAAACGGTGCCATCTGAATGCTGGACTGGTAACTGTTGTTGTAGGAAAACTCTGCAAGTGGGAAGTATTGGTCCCATGACCCTCCGAACTCCATCACACGGGCACGGAGCATATCCCTAAGAATTTGAATCTTGCGCTCGGACTGACCGTCCGTCTGAGGGTGAAAGGTTGTGCTGAGCTCCACCTTAGTACCCAACTCCTATTGTACGACTCTCCAGCACCGTGATGTGAATTGATACCTCTGTCTGAAATGATAGATACTGGAATACCGTGAAGACAGACGATCTCTCTGATATAAATCTCAGCCAACCTCTCTGAAGAATAAGTGGTCAGCACTGGGATAAAATGAGCTGACTTGGTCAGTCGATCCACGATCACCTAAATAGCATCGAACTTTCTCAAAGTCTATGGAAGTCCAACTACAAAGTCCATGGTGATCCCCTCCCACTTTCACACTCGGGGATCTCTAACCTCTGAAGTAATCCACCCGGCCTCTGGTGCTCATATTTGACCTGCTGATAGTTGAGACACTTGGCCACAAACCTCACTATATCCTTCTTCATCCTCGTCCACCAATAGTGCTGCCTCAAATCCTGGTACATCTTTGCGACACCTGGATGAATGGAATACCGCGAGCTATGGGCTTCCTCAAGAATCATCTCTCTGAAGTCCATCTACATTAGGCACACAGATCCGACCCTGCATTCTCATCACCATGTCATCACCAATAGTCACATACCTCGCATCACCTCACCGAACTTTATCCTGAAGAACTAGAAGGTGGGGATCATCATACTGACACTCTCTGATGCGGTCATAAAGAGAAGACCGAGCAACCACACAAGCTAATACTCGGCTAGGCTCTGAAACATCCAACCTCACAAACTGGCTAGCTAAAGATTGAACATCCAAGTCTAAAGGCCTCTCAACTGCTGGAAGATATGCCAAACTCCCCAAACTCTTCGCCCGATGACTCAATGCGTCGGCCACTACATTGGCCTTCCCTAGGTGGTACAGTATAGTGATATCATAATAATTAAGTAGCTCCAACCACCTCCGCTGACCCAGATTAAGGTCCTTCTGCCTGAACAAGTGCTACAAACTCCGGGGATTAGTGTAAATCTCATAGGGAACACCATACAAATAATGACGCCAGATCTTCAGGGCGTGAACAATAGCTGCTAACTCGAGATCATGAACCAGATAATTCTTCTCATGCACCTTCAACTGTCTAGACGTGTAGGCAATCACCCTACCACCTTGCATCAATACCGCTCCAAGGCCAATCCTTGAGGCATCACAATAGACAGTGTAGGACCCTGAACCAGTAGGCAAAACTAACACTAGGGTTGTAGTCAATGATGTCTTGTCACACTCATGTGTCCACCTGAATAGAGCACCCTTCTGGGTCAGTCTGGTCATAGGTGCTGCAATAGATGAAAATCCCTCTACAAAGCGATGGTAGTACCCCACCAAACTAAGGAAACTACGGATCTCTGTAGTTGATGACGGTGTAGGACAACTCTGCACCACCTCCACCTTCTTCGGATCTACCTTGATCCCATCACAAGACACTATGTGGCCCAAGAACCACCGAATCAAGCCAGAATTCACACTTAGAGAATTTTGCATACAATCTCTTCTCTCTTAAAGTCTGAAGCACGGTCCTCAGGTGCTGCTCATGATCTTCCCGGGATCGGGAATATACCAGGAAGTCGTCAATAAACACAATGATGAAAGAATCAAGATAAGGCCGGAAGACACTGTGCATCACACTGTAGCTGATCAAATGAATCAAGATAAGTCCGAAACACACTGTGCATCAAATGCCCAAATGACATGACAAGAAAGTCATAGTGACCATATTTGGTCTTGAAGGCAATCTTCAGGATATCCGGCTCCCGAATCTTCAATTGATGATAGCCAGAACGCAATTCAATCTTGGAAAACACTCTGGCACACTGTAGCTGATCAAATAAATCATCGATGCGAGGCAAAGGATACCTGTTCTTCACTGTAACCTTGTTCAATTGCCGATAATCAATACACATACGCATAGAACCATCCTTCTTCTTCACAAATAAGACCGGATCACCCCAAGGTGATATACTGGTCCTGATGAAACCCTTATCAAGCAACTTCTGCAACTTCTCCTTCAACTCCTTCAACTCAGGAGGAGCCATACAATAGGGACGAATTGAAATGGGCTAAGTTCCCGGCAACAAATCAATGTCGAAATCAATATCTCTATCAGGCGGCATACCCGAAAGATCAGCTGGAAATACATCAGGGAAGTCCCTCATTACTGGGGCTGACTCAACTATAAGGGTATCAAAACTGACATATCTCACATAGGCCAAGTACGCATCACACCCCTTCTCAACCATCCGCTGAGCCTTAAGAAAATAAATGACCCTGCAGAGAGTATAATCTAAGGTACCTCTCTACTCTAATCTCGGTAAGCCTAGCATATCCAGCATCACGGCTTAGCGTGACAATCAAGAATAGAATAATGGAGCGACAATCAGTCCATGCCCAAGATAACATCGAAGGCTACCATACTGAGTAATAACAAATCGACTCTGGTCTCAAAACCACTAAGAACAATCAAACACGACCGATATACTCGGTCCACAACAAGAGAATCTCCCACATGAGTAGATACATAAACAGGGGAAATCAAAGAATCCAGAGATATCCCCAAATATGGAGCAAAATAAGAAGACACATATGAATACGTAGAGCCTGGGTCAAATAATACTGATGCATCCCTATGGAAGACAGGGACAATACCTGTGATGATTGAATCTGAATCGAAGGCCTCTGAATGGGCTGGAAAGGCATAGTACCTAGCCTGGCCTCCTCCTCTAAGGAGACCTTTATCTCATCGACCTCCACCTTTTGCTTCCTGAGAAGGTGGGGCAGCAGCTGGGGTTGGAAGAATAGCCGGAGGACCCGGTGGAACCTGATAATTCTGTGAAGATGCACCCCTCCTAGCTTTGGGCAATCTCTAACCAGGTGACGAGTGTCACCACACTAAAAACAAGCCCTCGAAAGACGTTGTGGCTGAGACTGACTCAGAACTGGACTACTGGACTGACCGGTAATAGCACCTCGAGTAGGAGGCACACTGGATACTGGTGGTGCGTTATAGGGCTCTTGAGGTCTAGGAGGAGCTGGAACACCGTTGGCTGTTGGAAGATCACAAAACCCCTACCATAGCGTGCTACTGGTGCATGGGCTCCTGAGAAATGACTAGTCTCTCGAGACCTCTAAGCCTCTCTCTCCTCTCTGTCCTGAGCAAACATGCCCTCCACCCTCCTGGCAATACTCACTACCTGCTGATAAGTGATATCCATCTCCAACTCTCTGTCCATGTTGGTCCGAATAGTGGGGTGGATTCCCTCAAAGAGCGATGAACCCTCTCCCTGACTGTGGCAACCAAAATCGGTGCATGACGAACTAACTCATTGAAATGGACTGCATACTCCGACATAGTCATAGCACCCTGGTGCAGCTGCTCAAACTATGCGCGCCAAGCATCCCTGAGGCTCTGTGGGACATACTCGCGTAAGAACATCTCTGAAAACTGTTGAAGTGAGTGAGGCTGCCTCATCTGGACTACCCAGCTCATAGGCACGCCACCATTGATATGCCGCTCTCCTCAACTGGAAAGCGGTGAAAGAAACTCCACTCTTCTCCATAATGCCCATAGTGCAGAGAATACGATGACACTCCTCAACAAAACCTAGAGCTTTATCTGAATCTAGTCCACTTAAAGTAGGTGGGTGGTACTTCTTGTACCTCTCAAGTCTGAGCTGCTGTGTCTCAGAAGCAGCTACCCTGGTCTCATGTTTAACCATAGCCATTGGGGGCATAAAAATATACTCTAGGGCCTAATCAACCTGGCCCCTCTGCTCAAGAGTGCGGGTTGTGGGAGTCTGTGCCTCTCCCCCAACCTGAGATGTGGCGGGAGCTGTCGGAAGCAGTCCGGCCTAAGCTAGGGTGCTGAACATGCTCATGAACTAAGCTAAAGTCTCTTGGAAGGCTGGAGCAGCAACAAGGATCTCCGGTGCCGGCCCTCCAACTGGAGATGCTGCGGGCTCCTCTGCCATATCTCTCGCAGGTGCTTGGGCTGCACCGCGTGGTCGTCCTTTACCCCGACCCCGACCTTTTGTGGCTGTAGCAGGGGGATCGAGTGCCTGATCGTCGGTCTTCCCAGTACGGGTCCTCACCATCTGTGAGAAAGAATAGAATAAAATTTAAGAATTTTGATGTCGATAACTGGCACGACAAGGAAATCAAAGAAATATGATTGTTCTTAACAGTTACATAGCGTCCCGAAGATAAGTACGGACGTTTCCGTGCCGATTCACGAGACTCTAATAAACCGGCTTGTGACTCGCAATTCCTATGAACCTAGTGCTCTGATACCAACTTGTCACGACCCAATTAACCCACCGAAAGGTATCATGACGACACCTACTCCCCACGACTAGGTAAGCCTAATATTAAGGGAAAGCTTTAATAAAAACATAATAAATAAGGAAAGTAAGGGCATAATCTAAATAGCAAAACAGTGTCGCTCGGCTCACACAACAATGACTCGGAATGTCACAAAGTAACAAGCTTCTAATAACTACTGTAGCTCTAAAAAAGTCTGGAAGTCCATAAAAAGACTCTAAATGGTGGAGTAGAAAGGGACTCTAAGGATTCTACGCGGCAGAAATACCTTGTAGTCTCCTAGAATCCGCAGCAAATACTATCCTCGAGGCTGATAGCGCGTACCTGGATCTGCACACGAAAACATGTGCAGGAAAGAGATGAGTACACCACAATGGTACCCAGTAAGTGCCAAGCCAAACCTCGGTCAAGTAGTGACGAGGTCAGGTTAAGGCCCTACTGGAGTAAATATAATCAATGTAAAACGGTAAAAGAGATAAGTAAATTCTACAGTAAACAGTTAAAGAAAATATTTAAAAACTTAACAGCCAAGGGAGCCCTCGGCTCAGAAGAAGGTAAACTCAAGGTGAAATTCTCCCGGGATACCGTCCCGTAGTTCCAAATAATTATGCAGTGCAGGGGGATCTCCTGGAATACGTCTGTAGTCCAAAGTAAAAATGCACTACAAGGGGATCTCCAGGAATACGTCTGTATTCCCAAAGTAAATATGCAGTACATGGGGATCTCCTGGAATACATTTGTAGTCCCAAAATAAATATGCAGTACAGGGGGATCTCCCTGGATACGTCTGTAGTCCCAAAATAAATATGCAGTACATGGGGATCTCCTGGAATACATCCGTAGTCCCAATTTAAATATGCAATGCAAGATAAAATGATAGTTATGGCATCGAATATCTACAGTTCATACTAATCACAGATAAAGAAAGTAGGAATTTAACTAAACATGACGCACAGAGAATCAAATAAGCAATTAAAACCCGTAAGCATGCTTTTCTAATCTAAGCTAAACAATTTAACATATTAGTGCAATTTAATAGAAGAAGAACGATTTATTTATTAGGAAGGAAAAAATGGGATTTTTGCAATAATGGCCCATGTACGTACTCGTCACCTCACGTACACGGTTCCCACACAACAAATAATTTCAAATATCCTAAGGGGGAAGTCGCCAACACAAGGTTAGCCAAGCCACTTACCTCAACCGCTCAAATCAACTTGAAATCATGCTCTTTCCACGAGTATACAACTTCGACTGGCCCGAATCTATTCAAATAAATTGCATAACATAAATATAGCTATAAGTAACTAACTCAACTAATCAATTCTAAGTTAAAATGCGAAATTAGGAAAATCGCCCCAAAAAGTCCCCCGGGCCCACGCCTCGGAATCGGGTGAAACTTATAAATTCCGAACACCCATTCACTCACGAGTCTAACCATACCAAATTTACTCAAAAATGATACCAAATTATTGATCAAAACCAAAAACTCAGTCTAGGAACATTTCTCAATTTTCCCCAATTTTTACCCTAAATCCGAAATTAGATGATAAAATTAAGCATAGATTAGCCGGAATTAATCAAAACTAAGTAAGAATCACCTACCCCAAACACCCACGTGAAAATCCCTCCAAAAATCACCTAATCCCGAGCTCTCAAGTCCAAAAAGAGAAAAATGATATAAACCCTCGATTTTGGAACATTTAAAATCTGCTCGGGCATTTCTTCATCGCGATCGCGGAAAGACTCACGCGGTCGCGAATAACAGTTTTGTTGCCTCACATTTTTACTCTACGTGACCGCGATTGGCCCCACGCGATTGTCAAGGGTTAAAGCCCAGGTTCCTTTGCCGCCTTATTCTTCTACGCGAACGTGACCTGGCCCACGCGTTCACGATGCACAACCTGCCTCCACTACATGATTGCGTCCCTTGCTCCACGATCGCGATGAGTTAAACCCAACTGGCCTCTCGATTTCTCTACGTGATCATGAACTTCCTCATGTGATCGCAATTGAACACCAGCTGCAGACACCAGCAAAAACCAGCAATCTTCCAAAATTCAAAAATGACCCATTGAGCATCCGAAACACACCTGAGGCCCCTGAAACATCAACCAAACCCACCAACCAATCCCATAACACCATAAGAACTTATTCGAGCCTTCCAACCACCTCTAACAACACCAAAAATATCAATTACACACGAATTCAAGCCTAAGAACTTAGCATTTTTTCCAAAATCTACAAACGATGCCGAAACACGTCAAACCTAGTCCGAATGACCTCAAATTTGACACACAGGTCACAAATGACACTAAAAACCTATAGCCACTTCCAAATTTCCATTCCAAGCTCGATATCAAAATTTCCCTTATCGGCCGAAATCTCCGAAAATCTAACTTTCGCCAATTCAAGCCTAAATCTACTACAAACCTCCAAAACACATTACGGATGCGCTCCTAACTCCAAAATCACTCAACGGATCTAACAGAGTCAATGGAATTCCATTACGGGTCCGTCCTCAACAGTTCTGACTACAGTCTAATTTCTGAGGCTTAAACTCATAATTTAGGGACTAAGTGTCCCAAAACTCTCCGAAATCCATAACTAATCACTCCGGCAAGTCCCAATAGAATAAAAAAACTTAAGGAAAGCATTTATTGAGGTGTTGCATGATTGAGGGCGTATTGGTTAAATTCTTTTGGGTTTTGGTGCGGCATAGTGTCATCTTATTCTCCTATGATAATTCACTTTGGATACTTGATGTCGAATTTCGTGTGGTTATTGATTTTGAGCAGGGTGGCTCGAGGTATATGATATCTACCAGTATTTGGATGGAGTCACGGATGACAACGGAGTTATGTTGAGGTACAAACCTTTGTGTTAGAGTCGGGTGATGGTTCTATAGTGTGTGATGGGTTCTTAGCATGGCGTTGTTGTGATATCCGTTAAGTTTGCGAGACAGTTCTCTTGATTGAGTTTTCGTGATTGAATATATTTGGATGGTTGCTTATTGGTGCATGGATTGCACGGTTCGTGGCTCGGAGTAGTATTGGTGTTGTGTGTCAGTAGAGTAGTTGGTATTTGATAAGATGAAGTCGTCGGATCTGGGATGGGTGCTACAGATTTGATTACGGTATATTTGGAAGGATAATATCGGAAGTCGGCTTAGGAATTGGATATAGCTCTTGTTGAAGGAGAGGGAGCTCCATGACTTGTTGATTTGATGAATAATTATGGGTTTCTATGTGTTCTTTCATTATCGGTAGTGTACGAAGATATTTGGATGAGGTTTTTTAGGTATGAGGCTTATTGCCGGGAATTGGGTTGTTTTGAGCAGCTACTGTGACCGGAGATTTTGCTATGGGTATTTGAGTTGTGTGGTATATCCTGTGATTGTAGCTTGGGTTATGGTTGCGGTTGGTACAGCTTGTTCAGACTTATACAACGTGTAGGTTGCGAGATTCAGATCTTATAAGAAATTCCGGATGTTGGAAATTGGATTCTAAGGCTTATGTACTAGGTTGAATTGAGAAATTTCAGTTATGTTGTGTTATCGGACCTGTATGGGATAGGGTGACGTAGGATCACCCCCCCGGTATGTGCATGGTAAGGTTATACGGTAGTTTGGTGGTCGGGAACAACTCTTGGAACGTTCGAGGATGTATGTTTAAGTTGGGGAGAATGAAACGACCTGACATGTCATTTTAAGCATTTGCACTTCCCTCGGTAGTTTACGGGCATGAGTAGCTCCTTATGATGTATTATTTTTTATGTGGATCGTCAGTTTTGGTTTTTAGGTTATTAGGAATCGGTTTGGAGGGATGAATTTCAGTGTTGAAACTTTAAGTTGAAAGAGTTGACCAAGTTTAACTTTTTGTGAATTTGACCATGGAACAGAGTTTTGATGATTCCATTAGGTTTGGATTGTGATGTTTGACTCAAGCATATGCCCGGATTTGCATTTGGATGTTTCTAGAAGATTTCGGCACAAGTTGGCAAAAATTGGAATTTTGAAGGTTTGGAAAGTTCATAATCTTGATCGGAAGTTGACTTTGAGGATATCAGATTCGGATTGAGGTTCTGGGAATTGAAATATATTCTTCATGTCCTTTGGGACTTGTGTGCGAAATTTGAGTTCATTCCGGGATGATTTGATATGTTTCGACACGAGTTTTGGAAATTGAGAGTTCAAAGTTCATTAGGTTCGATTTGAGGTGTGATTCTTTGTTTTCGATGTTTTATGTGTGTTTTGAGGCCTTGAGTAGATCCTTGTTATGTTATGGGACTTGTCGGTATATTTGGACGGGGTCTCGAGTGGCTCGGGTGAGTTTCAGACGAGGTTCAGATCATTTACGTTCATGTTGCATTGTTGAAGGCTGTCGGTTTTGGTCTTTCTACATTTACGGAAGAATGGATGCAGATGCAAGTCTGTAGATGCGAAAAATTGGTCGCAGAAGCGAAGGAAGTCTTGATTGGGGATCATCGCAGATGCGGAGGAAGAGGCGCACATGCGTGTACGCAGGAGCGGAAGTTCTGGTCGAAGATGCGCCTTGGTGCGTAGAAGCGCATTTTGTCTTGCACCTGCGCTTGCCCAGAAGCAGTTCCTGTTGCACAGGTGAAGATGAGAAAACCTCCAGTGTATTCCGCAGGAGCGGGAATTTTGTCACAAAAGCGATGCCGCAGAAGCGGCCCTTTGTTTGCAAAAGCAAATACCATTGGGCAGAAGCTATGAAAATCGAGGGTTTTGGTCTTTATTCTTTTTTTGAGATGTGGCACTCAGATTGAGGCGATTTCTGGAGCAAATTTCATCATAAGGATTGGGGTAAGTGTTCTCTACTTGGCTTTGGTTATATTTCACGAATCTATCTTCATTTTTGGCAATTGGTTGATGAATTTTAAAGAGAATTTGGGGGGTTTTGGCCTAAAGTTTCATAATATGAATTTTTGAGTTTTAAACATCGAATTGGAGTCGGAATTGAGTGAAACTAGCATGGTTAGAATGGTAACTGAATGGGTTATTGGATTTTGTGATTTTTGTCAGGTTTCGAGGTGCGGGCCCAGGTGTGATTTTTGGCCGGATTTGGGATTTGATTTAGGATTCGATCTTATCATTTGGAATTGTTTCCTTGGGCTTTATTTGATGTATTTGAGTTGCTTTTGGCTAGTCTTGAGCTGTTCGGAGGTCGCTACGCACGTGATGGCATTTTTGGAGCATCTCTTGGCTTGACTTGTTCGAGGTAAGTAACTCTTTTAAACTTAGTGCTAAGGTTATAAAACCTTAAATTACGTGTTATGTGATTGGTATTGAGGTGAAAAACATGCTAGGTGACAGGAGTGTGGGTGTGCACCCTGTGAATTGTGACTTTGTTGTTTTCATGGCACTGTATAGTGGCCCTATTTTTTGTTGATATTTATATTTTCACCATGTGATAAAGCAACTGAGCTGTCAATCATGCTAAATATCATGTTTAGGCCTTATCTCGATATTGTTAGGACCCATAGTGGTCATTTCTTGAAGTCATCTCACTGATTTTATTGATATTTCGTACTCAGTCATATTCATGCATTCATATCATATCTCAGTCTCAATTGTTGCTTATTGATACATCATATCATTGTTGTCGAACTAGTTTCATGACACTGTAAGCTCGTGAGTGAGACTGGAGAGATTGATGGTTGAGTGAGGCTGAGAGCCTGATTATGAGTGACGGTTATGGGATCGGGCTGCACGAAACACATGTTATATTGATTTATGCCTGGATCTGGCTTATGATAGCGCTTGGGCTGTAGGAGCCCCTCCAGAGTCCGTACACACCCCTAGTGAGCGCGGTTGATTATATTGACGGATGGATCTTCCCTGGACATGGATCTTGTCTGAAACATTTATATACTTGGAGATGGATCTTCTCCATGGGTCTGGATTGGACTTTCCTCATTACTGAGTGGCTGATGTCTAGTGATGTATATATTCAGGGGTGGATCTTCCCTGGGCCATATGAGCCATATACAGTACCGAGTGGTTGAGCATGACGAGTGGAAAGTGTGAGACAGAGAGATTGAGTACTCTGAGAGTGTGAGTAGATGATTCATTTCTAAGATATATGGCATTGGCATGCACACATGATATACATGCATAGAGATGCATTTTTCCTCATGTTGTACAGTATCATGTCATTCATGACTTACTATACACATTGATATGTGGCCATGGAGAGGTATATTATACTTGATATCTGGAAAGAAAATGAAATATTTTATTCAATGTGGAAAGGATAATTGGAAAATTATAAGTTTTCAAACTTACTCATAATTTTGGTATTTTTGGTAAAAGATTTGGGTTTTCAATGAGATACTTGAAAAACATGACTTATTTTTTTGAAATTGTGAACAAGCTTAGCATTTTACTTCTGAGATACCTCTTATTTACTTGTATTATGCTTTTATGAACTGTTGTGAGATCTTGGCTTTGAACCCGACCTTGTATTAGCTCGTCACTACTTTCAACCTAAGGTTAGCTTTGTTACTTACTGAGTACATGGGGTTGGTTGTACTCATACTACACTTCTGCACCTTGCGTGCAGATGTTGGTCGTCGATGTTGATGTGTTTGATGGGAGCTGGATTGAAGATGTACTTGCATCCCGGTTGTAGCTACCTTTGTTCGTGGTATCTTTAGATCTATTAAACTCTGTTTATGTACTTTTCAAACAGATTATGTATTTATTTCCTTTCAGCTTTGTAAACTCTACTCTTAGAAGCTCATGATTTGTATTACCAGTCCTCAGAGTAATGCATAAGATTTAGATAATTTATTTTCTTAATTGTCTTGTTAAATATTATTGGAAGTGGTTAGTTATTAGTTGGCTTATCTAGCAGGTTGGGTTAGGTGCCATCACGACTAGTGGATTTTTGGGTCATGTCAGTATACCTTGAAGTCTCTAGCTGCACAGACTTATGTCTCAAACCAACTCGATCATAAGTACCTGGATCTACACAAAAATGTACAAAAGATAGCATAAGTACACCACAATGGTATCCAGTAAGTATCAAGCATAACCTCGATAGAGTAGTGATGAGGTCAGGTGAAGACAATGGAAAGAACATCAATGTAAGACCAGCCGCAGAAGGATCACAAATTTACCTATCAACAATGAAAATAATAGAAGCACAAATAGTCACAAAAAATAACTAGATAATGAAGCAACAACATAGCTAAAATACAGATGAAATATGCATGGATTCAAGTAAGGAGTGATGACAACTCAATCAATCAGATGGTTTCTAATGCACAAATTACAACAAGAATTACCCGAGGTACCACTCCTCGTAACCTCAAATCATAAGTCAAAACTTTCAAATCACTTTCCCACTGCAAAATCCACGTGCCACCATGTACATTATATGCGTGTCAAATGCTAATTTAAATGCTCAAGATATTTATTTTATACAATAAGGCATAATAACAATGTTGAATAAAGTAGGGAATAAAATGAAGAAATGAGTTTATTTTAGAATTAGGGTGAAGAAAATAATATTTTAAATAAAATAAAGCATCAGATAAGTTACTGGATTAAATATAAAATTTGTTAAATTAAAAGATGATAACAATTTTTAAGTAAAGTAAAAACATTAGATAGGATAAGGAGTTTTAATTTGAGAAATCAATTAAAGTGAAATATGACGACTATTAAGAATAGTAAAGTATTGAATGAAACGACGGATTTTAACTTAAGAGTCACATAAGGTGAGCATGTTCATAATTATTGTATTCAAAACAATTATGTTACCAAGAACTCAACAGGGTATGAGGTAATGATTCTGCATAGTTAAGCATCTTGGAAATCACTTCACTGTGTAACCACGGAAGCACAGATTGACACATTGAAGTAATACAATAGTTCACGTAGAATGCATGACTCACACAAGACATAACAACAACAACAAGTACAAAGCACACAATTTGTTGCGGCGCACAACCTAATCCCACTGTATCATCATTTATCACTATCATAATTTTCCATTATTCCACTATAGTGTCAATAAGCAATATCACGTATCACATATACAAACCATTGAGGCGCACAACCTGATCCCATCGTATCTTCATTAATCAATATCATAATCCTCCCTTATTTCACCCGTTGTGGCGCACAACCCGATCCCACCGTATCATCATTTATCAATATCATAATCGTCCTTTATTCCACCAGTTGGGCCACACAACCCGATCCACAAACAATTTCAAATAACAATAATAATCCAGTAATACAATTTACATGAATTTCTAAAATCCAAGGGTATGAGTGCACATCAATAAGGAACCACGTAATAATTAAAGGAATGCAACAAATATTACAAAAGTAATAAGACAAGTAAAGTACGTGACAACTAAGGTGAGTAAGTAAAACAATTAAGACAAGTAGAAAATAGGTACGGAGTCACGGAAGGGACGAATAATTCAATATTTTCACAACAAATAGCCCATGTCTCAACCACAATGTATGCAAGAATTTCGACAATAACAACATGAATGTGAATACTCAACAAGGAAAGGTAACAAGACAATAAGGAGTGCAATAACTTCAACTAAAGCATATAAGAGCCAAATAACATTTAAATGGTAGAACAAGTGCTAACAACGTCAAATAGAGCATGTAAGAGTATACTAACAATGAGAGATATTACATGTTATAATGATTCAATTAAAGGAATGGAAAGAGTCTAGATAATCTAAACTGGTCACATAACATGAATAGTAAAATTAACCCAAATTCTAAAGGGTAGTTCTCTCACTCGAAGTTATGCAAGATACTTACTTCAAAGAAGCTAAACCGATACTCCAAAATGACCTTCTCGTGTGAAACAACCTCGGACAACTCAAATTTTTCCAAAATAACTTCATATCATAAATAAAAACGTAGTTAACAATTTCGGATAATAAAACTTTAATCTTTAATGAAAACTAAAAAGTCAAACCAAAAAGTCAACCCCGGGCGCGCACCTCATAATCCGACAAAATTCATAAAACTCGAACACCCATTCAAATATGATTCCAAGCATACCAAAACTATCAAATTCCGACATTATATCGGCCTTCAAATCCTCATTTTACATTTTTGAAAGTTTATACAAAAATTCTCATTTTCACCCATTCAAATCACTAATTTAATGTTAAAAATAAAGATGGAATCATGAAATATAAATCAAATCTGGATAAAGAACACTTACCCCAAACCAACACATGAAAATTCCCTCCAAAATCACTAAAATCCGAGCTTTCTACCTCAAAAAGTGATAAAAATAAAAAACCCTCGAAATAGAATACTTATATTCTGCCTATCGATTCCTCTTATGCGATCACGGAACAATCCTCGGGATCGCGAAGAACTAAATAATGCTCAGCAAAAATAAAGCTTCATGTTTGAGGTAAACACCTCGCGAATGCAATGAACGATGACCGACGGTTTCGCAAACGCGTATAGACAATCACGAACATGATGAGTAAAAGTCCACCAGCTTCCAACTCCACTACGCGAACGCGAAAAAACAGGTCCGAACACGGACAATAGAAAGCTAAACCATCGCAAATGCGTGCCCATGATCGCGTCCACGATGAACAAAATCCCTGAGCTCCAAGAAACCTTTCATGATCGCGTCTTCATCTTAGCGATCGCAAAGAACAACAAGCACACCAGCAAATCAGCAGTCTAAAAACATGGAGAAATAGCCCACAGCCCATCCAAAACACACCCGAGCCCCGCCGGACCCCGTTGAAACATACCAACACGTTCCATAATATAACGCGGACCTGCTCGAAGCCTCAAATCACATCAAACAACATTAAAAGTACGAATCGCACCTCAAATCGAACTTAATTAACTTATGAACTTTCAACTTCTACAACTCGCGCCGAGTCATATCAAATCAACCTAGAATGATGTCAAATTTTTCCAGCAAGTCCTAAATCATATTACGGAGATATTCCAACTCTCAGAATTACAACCCGAGCCCGATATCCTCAAAGTCAACTCCCGGTCAAACCTCTCAATCTTCCAAATCTTCAACTTTCCAATTTTTCGACAAAATGCATCAAATCAATCTACGGACCTTTAAATCCAAATACACCTAAGTCCAAAATCACCATACAAAGCTATTGGAATCATCAAAATACCATTCAGGAGTCGTCTCAAATTTCGGTCAACTCTTACCGTTTAAGCTCCTAAAGCAAGAATCATACTTCCAAATCAATCTCGAATCATCCGTAAATCAAAATCGACCACACACGCAAGTCATATACATAATATGAAGTTGCTCGAGACCTTAAGCCATCGAACGGGACGCTAATTCTCAAAACGACCGGTCGGATTGTTACCGTAGAATTATACTAATATCTTCTTTGTTTATTGCAGCCTCTAGGTGCAATTAGCCTCTTTCAAGAATAACTATCTAAGCAATAACCTACTCGAGGAAATTTTACTAAATATGTTGGCAGCGATGAAGACATTTTGAAAGACAGAGAAGGAGAATGTGCAATGTTGGAGGGATTCATTTAGTGAATCAGGAAAAACAGTACGGTGCAATTTACCAAGAGGTTATGATTGGTAAAGTTTTATATTTTCCTCTTTAGTTTTTTCCTGAATCTCTTTAGTAGACTAAAATCGATGTGATGGAAAAAGAAAAAAAAAAAGAATTCATGCTCAAGGAAAAAAAATATTGATGTAAGTAAATGTAACGGTTGCTTATAATCAACTAAACATTTTCCTACAACTAATGTTTGTTTTTGAAATCTTATACGCAATTTACGGAAACAAGAATTATTTAGACATATCATTGAGTAATTTAAAAAATAGAAAAAAGCAAAGCTACAAAATAAAAATATTTATAAATTCATGGTAACTTTCCAAAAGAATTAGCTTTCACGGAAGAAAAGCAAGTTAAGTGCAAAGAAGTTTGAACTAACTAGAATAGCACTCAAAGCTGATATGGTATCTTTAATTGAAATTTTAATATTTGTGTTTATTTTTTCAAGTTACAGTGCTTTTCTTTCCTCTTGAAGTTCTCCTTTGTTTATTTTGTGTATGCAATATTATTTGTATATATAGTATCTACTGGAAGATCTGAAAATTTTACCATGACTCATTCTTTTTTCTTTATCGCGTGCTTCTATTATTTTATTTGACGTAACTTTACTACATATTGCATTCAGTTGCGCCATTTTGATCTTCACATTCAATCTGTCCGGCAATTTGAGATTAGTAGGCATAGAGATTGCTTCCTTAAATTCATCCGTGAACTTTGGGAAAGTTATTTTATATAATTTGATAAATGAATAAAAACCTTTTGCAAATTAATAGATGATGATATCTTGTATAGCCACATGTATAATGAGTCGCAATATAATTTGGTTTTGTTGTAGATTATTACAGTTTGATATCCACCAGTTCTGCACGAGCGTATGTGCGTCATTTTAGAGGAATCTTGAGGCTAGCGAGATATATATAAATTTTGATATATGACTAATTTTTTTTTAGGGGGGGCTTGAACTTAGTATATGTAAATTTTGACATATAGTTCATTTTATATGGGTGTGAACTTGACAGAGAATGAAGACCAGTAAAAAAAAGATAACTCGAATTTTTTCCTTTGAGACGGTTCATATGTGTGGATGTTCAAGCACTTGAGAAAACTGCCTCCATCTTTTGTGATTATGTTAAAGCTTAACTTTTTATTTTTTTCCTTTCTTTTCTTTCTGCAACTGGATAAAGATGTGTAACTTTTTCTATAAGACATATCTTCTTGGTGTTTGAAATTTTTGTGGCAATCGTAGTTGTACGAGGAACAAAAACAACTATGTTGGCCAAAAGCCCGTGCACAGTGCGGGCACTGGCCATCTAATTTTGTAAATAGGAAATAATTAAACGGGTAAATATTATTTTATTTTGTATCTTTAAGAAAAAGATCTAATTCTTTTACAATCAAGACCCCAATTTTCCTTCGTAGAATGTCGTGATGACATATATTCTCTACAACTAGATAAGTCTAATAAATAATAATAACTTGGCAGAAACAATTATTAAAATACTAAAACAAAAATGAATAACTGATATAACCTTCCAAATAAATAGAATCTTATCAGTATACTTCCCAAAACCAGTGAAACTGAGTCATAATATCTATGAAATAAAACTAGAATAACTACTGCATCATTGTCTGAAAGAACTACAACAGTAAACAAAATAAAAGGAAAGGTGACTCCGAAGCCTGCAGATGTGGAGCAGGTATACCTTGAAGTCTAGCAAAAAACTCGATCAACTCTAGGTCAGTCACGAGCAAACGTACCTGGATCTGCAAAAATATATATGCAAAAGCGTAGTATGAGTACACAACAACGGTACCTCAGTAAAGTAATGACGAAGTCAGGTCAGGACACCTACTAGGATATAAATAAGTAGTATGAAAATGTAACATGAATATAAAATGAAAAATAGAGAAATAACTGATACGAAACAAGATAGTAACATAAACTAATACCATAAATTAAATATGGAAATAACATAAAAGAAGCAACTAAAGAGAACTGCAATGATCATATACCGACAACACAACTAGAATAATAAAGAAAGAAACATCAAGAAATGTACCCACCAAAACTCTTTGCAACTTGAAATAAATGGCAAGAATCACAATGAGGTACCGCCTCGTCTACAATAAAATCACAACCGAGGTACCTCATCGTATAATAAGAAATACAATCGAGGTACCACACCTTACTCATATTTTTCAATTTCAATCACAATTTTTTCTTATACCGATGCGTGAGCCTTAAATTTGAAATAGGTTTTGAAAATAATTTTCCCGAAATAGCTACACGCATTTTAGCCCATCTTGTGAGGCCTCATGGCTTCACGTAGTTCCCCTACAAGAAACACGCATATAAGTCCCGCCTTATAACGACGCATGCACATCAACCCCAATCCTTATACCGCCACATGCACGTCAATATCACATTACAACAACAACTCGTACATGTGCCCAAATATCACAATTTGCCAACAATTTACAATATCAATATTTTCACAACAATAGCCCACGGCTCCAACACAACAGGTAAAAGAATATAAACAACAACAATGAATGTAAAATGCTCAAAAAGAAGATGTTTCAACAATTAGAATTTGGCCTCAACGTGATAACGACATTCACCACTTCAACACCAATAACTCAACAATGAGAGACAATGCATAATCACGATGTTAAATAAGAATAACTCACAATGGAAGAGATACCGCGTAGCAATGACTTCAAATAATGGAAGTCAACAATGAAAGTGATAACATGAACAATAACTTAAAGTAAGGGTAACCAACAATGAAAGAAGTAACATGAACAATAGCTTCAATTAATGTTAATCAACAACGAAAGATATAACATGTATAATGGCTTCAAATAATAAATATCAACAACGAAGAGATAGCATGTGACAATAAAAGAGGCAACAAGTTCAACTAAAGCATGAGAGCACATTATCAATTAGGAAGTAGAACAAGTGTTAACGAAATCAATTAAGGCAAGAAAGGGTTGACTAACACATGTAAGAATAGATTGACTAAGAGAATTAAAACATGATACGGCATTCAATTAAAGTATGGAAATAATCTAAGTAGCCTAAACCGGTCAACTACCATGTACAACCTGTGTACCTACTCGTCACCTTATGTATATGGATTTCACTTAGCACAATTGAATCAGACAATACCAATCTTAAGGGGTAGTTCTCCCACATGAAGTTACGCAAGACACCTACCTCAACTAGGCCAAATCAACACTCGAAAATAGCTTTTCCCTTAAAGTCCGCCTCCACACGGCTCAAATATAACAAAAATCGACATAATATCATCAAACCATGCTAATAGCAATAGATAAACTAAGATATTTACACTTTTCCAAAAAGTCAATAAAAGTCAACCCGGGGCTCGCCCGGTCAAAACTCGGATCCAATGGTAGATTACATCTGCATGTGGCCCCACGAATTTATATATGTGATAAGTTTCAAATCCGAATTCAAATCGACTCTCTAAACTCAATTTCTTATTTTTCAAAAATATGAAAAAGTTTCACATATTTTCACTTTGATTCATATGATTTTGTTGTTAAAGTCTAAGATATGTTGATGAAATATGATTAGTAATGGATTAGAATCACTTACCCAAGGTTTTTAGGTGAAAATCTCATCTCCAAATCGCCTCCTACCGAGTCTAGGGTTCACAAATGAGAAAATGAGTTCAAAAATCTCGTCTTCCAGCCCTCTAACAAGCTGCAGATGTCGCATTTGCGACACATGGTTCACATTTGCGAAACATCGTAATTGCGGACCAAGGCTCACATTTGCGAACCCGAACAGCCTCATGAAAATTCGCATTTGTGAGAAAGGCTTCGCAATTGCGAAGTTAGGAGTTTTGCAAATGTGAACAAATGTTCGTAATTGCGAACCAAGGCAAGATCTGGCAGAATTCGCAAATGCGAATGGAATGTTGCGGTTGCGACAACTGCCCTTCTTCTCTTCACCTTCGCAACCGCGACCCTGGTGTTCGCAATTGCGACACCAGAACACCAGACACTAGATTTTCTGCATTTTCCGTCCAAACCACTCTGTAACATGTCCGAAACTCATCCGAGCCCTCGGGGCTCCAAAAAAACATCCACACAAGTATAAAAACATCATACGAACTCGCTCACACAATCAAAATACAAGAATAACATCTAAAACTATGAATCGAACACTAAAACACATGCATTCCAAAGTAAAATTCAAGAATTTCTATAATTAATTGTGCAAATTAACTCGAAACGACACCAAATTGTGCAGACAAGTTCTAAATATCATAAAAGACTCATTCTAAGTCTCAAAATCTAATTCTGATCTCAATTGTTAAAAGTCAACCTACGGTCAAACTTTTCAACTTTAATTTGCCAAATTTCGGCAAATCAACATAAATCAACCTACGGACTTTCAAAATCAATTTCGGGAATACGTCCAAGTTTGAAATCATGATACGAAGATATCAGAGCCATAAAAATATGGTTTCGAGGTCATTTTCACAAAAGTCAATGTTTGGTCAACATTTTTAATTTAAACTTCTTAGTCAATAATCAAGGGTCTAACGCGATGTGAACTGCGTACCCCAGTCAGAGATGATGGATACGGGTACGCCAAGAAGTCGGAAAATCTCGCGGATATAAACCTGAGCCAGCTGCTCTGAAGAATAGGTAGTCACTACCTGAATGAAAATGAGTCGACTTGGTCAACCTTTCCATAATCACCCATACTGCGTCAAGCTTATTCTGAGTCTGTGGGAGCTCAACAACGAGTCCATGGTGACACGCTCCTATTTCCACTCGGGAACCTCACGCCGCTGAAGCAAACCGCCCGGTCACTGATGCTCATATTTCACATGCTGACAATATAGGAACCTAGCTACATACTCCACTATGTCTTTCTTCATCCTCCTCCACTAACAGTGCTGCCTCAAGTCCTGATACATCTTAGCGGCACCCGGATGAATGGAGTACCGCGAACTATAGGCCTCCTAAAGAATCAACTCATGCAACCCATCCACATTGGACACACATAACCGGCCATGTATATGTAACACACCGTCATCTCTAATAGTAACCTCCTTGGAATCATCGTGTTGAACCGTATCCTTAAGGACAAGAAAATAGGGGTCGTCATACTGACACTCTCTAATACGATCATATAGAGAAGACCGAGAAAGCACACAGGCAAGAACTCGATTGGGCTCCGAAACATCTAATCTAACAAACTGGCTGGCTAAGTCCTAAACATCTAATGCTAACGGCCTTTTCTGCTGCCGGTAGATATGCTAAACTACCCAAACTCTCCGTCTTTTGACTCAATGAATCGGCGACCACATTGGCCTTCCCGGGATGATATAGAATTAAGATATCATAGTTCTTAAGCAACTCTAAGATCTTTCTGTTTGAAAAGATGATGTAGACTCCGGTGGTCAGTAAAGACCTCAGAAGGGACACTGAACATATAATGCCGCCAGATCTTCGATGTGTGAACAATGGCTGCCAACTCCAAGTCGTGGACTGGATAATTCTTCTCATGGGCCTTTAGTTGTCGTGGCGCGAAGGCAATCACCCTACCGTCTTGCATCAACACTGTGACAAGGACAACACGTGACGCATCACAATACACAGTATAGGACCCCAAGCCCGTAGACAACACCAACACTGGAGCTGTAGTCTAAAGAGTCTTGAGCTTTTGAAAGCTCGCCTCACACTCCTCGGACCATCTGAATGGAGCACCCTTCTGGCTCAATCTGGTCATAGGTGAAGCTATAGATGAGAAACCCTCTATGAAATAACGATAATACCTGGCCAGACCAAAGAAACTCCGAATCTCGGCGGATGAAGACAGTCTGGGCTAACTCTCCACTGATTCAATATTCTTCGGATCTACCTTGATCCCCTAACTTGACACCAAATGACCCAAAAGCGCCATCGAATTAAGCCAGAATTCAGACTGTAAGAATTTTGCATACAACTTCTTCTCTCTCAAGGTCTGGAGCACGATCCTCAAGTGCTGCTCATGATCTTCCCAATAGAGGGAGTACACTAAGATGTTGTCAATAAACATAATGACGAATGAATCAAGATAAGGCTGGAATACATTGTTCATCAGGTGCATACATGTTGATGGGGCATTGGTTAGCCCAAATGATATCACAAGGAACTCGTAGTGACCATACCGAGTCCTAAAGGCAGTCTTCGAAATATCCAGATCCCGAATCTTCAGCTGATGATAACCTGACTGCAAATCAATCTTTGAGGACAGTCTGGCACCCTGTAGCTGATCAAATAAGTCATTAATGTGTGGCAATGGATACCTTCTCTTCATTGTAACCTTGTTCAACTGTCGATAATCAATACACATGCGTATAGAACCATCCTTCTTCTTCACAAACAAGACCGTAACTCCCCACAATGACACACTAGGACAAATGAAACCCTTATCAAGAAACTCTTGCAACTGCTCCTTCAGCTCCGCTAGAGCCATACAATATGGTGGAATAGAAATGGGCTGAGTAACCGGCAACAAGTCAATAACTTAATCAATATCCCTATCGAGCGGCATGCCCGGGAGATCTGCCGAAAAAATATTCGGGAAGTCTCTCACTACCGGAACTGACTCAACGGTAGGAGTATCAACACTAACCTCTCTCATAAAGGCTAGATAATCATCACAACCCTTCTCAACCATCCGCTCAGCCTTTAGAAATGATACAACCCTGCTAGGAACATAATCTAATGCACCCCTCCACTCTAACCGTGGTAAACCTAGCGTAGCCAACGTCAGTGTCTTGGCGTGACAATCTAGAATAGCATGCTAGGGAGACAACTAGTATATGCCCAATATAACATTAAAGTCTACCATATTAGTAACAATAGATCAACTTTGGTCTCAAAACCACCAATAACAACTAAACACGACCGATACACATGGTCCACAATAATAGAATCTCTCATAGGCGTGGACACTTAAATGGGAGAAATCAAAGAATCACGACATAAATCCAAACACGGGGCAAAGTAAGATGAAACATATGAATAAGTAGATCCCAGATCAAATAAGACTGATGCATCTCCATGGAAAATCGGAATCATACTTGTAATGATTGAGTCTGAGGCAACTGCCTTCGTCCTACCCGAAAAAACATAGAATTTGTCGTGGCCTCCCCCTCTAGGGCGACTTCTACCCGCTTGGCCCCCACCCCTAGCTGGTTGTGCGTGTGAAGAGGCAACTGGGGCAGAAACCATGTCCTGGGAAGTTAGTGGACATGACTTGATAAGTGGATCCTGAGTAATCTGGGGAGGTGCACCCCTCCTGATTCAAGAGCAGTCTCTAACCATGTGGCGGGTATCACAATACTCAAAGCAGGCTCTTGGTATGCACGGAGGCTGGGATTGGCTTGAGCCTGGTTGGCTGGATTGATCGCTGAAGGCACCCCGTGCAGGAGGTGCACTAGAAAGTGGTTGGGCATAGTGTGAAACCTGAGACCTCGGAACAACCAGAGCACCACTAGAAGTTGAAAGTGCTGAATGAACCGGACGACTCTCATAGCCTCTTCCATGGCGGGCTATAGTTGCAGTGTGACCATCACTAAATCCTCTCATACCACGAGGCCTCTTGGCATCCCTATCATCTCTCTCACAGCCCCGCATACCCTCCAAACTCCGTACAATGTCAACCACCTGCAAATATGGAGTATCTGTCTCCAACTTTCTCTCCATATTGAATCTAATACCGTAGTTGAGCCCCTCGATAAATCGACGGACTCACTCTCTGAATGTAGAAACTAAGGCAGGTGCATGTCTGGACAAATGACTAAATCAGACAGCATACTTCGACTCTATCATAGTACTCTGACACAACTGCTCAAACTCCACGCGCCATGCACCCCGAAGGGTTTTGAGAGACAAATTCTCTCAAGAATAACTCTGAAAACCAAGTCCATGTATATGAAGCTGCCTCAGTTGGGCTACACTCCTCACACACTCGCCACCACTGATATGCTGCTCTGGACAACTGGAAGGTAGTAAAAACAACCCCATTCGTCTCCACAACACCCACAGTGCGGAGAATACGGTGGCACTTCTCAAGAAAATCACGTGCATCCTCTGAAGCCAAGCCATTGAAAGTAGGAGGGTACTACTTCTTGAACCTCTTGAGCCTAAGTTGCTCCCCATCAGATATTGTTGCCCTAACCACGAGCTGAACTGGAGTAACAGGTTGTACCGGTATTATCTGTGCGACCTGATCAACCTGGACCTGCTGCTCTGGAGTATGGGCCACGGGAGTTTGTTCTCCTCTCCTAGCTTGAGATGTGGCTGGTGCAAGTGGAATAAAACCCGCCCGAGCTAAGGTACCGAACATGCTCAAGAACTGTGCAAGTGTAACCTGAAGTGCTGGGGTGGCGACGTGCACCTCGGATGCCTGTCGCCCAACTGGAGCTACTGGTGGCTCTACTGTCACAGCTCGGGCAGATGCTCTGCTCCACCACGTACCCCTCCTCGGCCTCTACCCTGGCCCCGTCCTCTCGCGTCTCTAGCAGGGAGCATATGTTTGATCATAGGATCCAGCGGCGCATGTCCTCACAATCCGTGAGAGAATAGGAAGTCAAAGATTCAGTTTTCGAAGTCAAATAATTCGCATGATAAGGGATCAAAGAAGTGAAGTTTTCCTAATAGTTCTGTAACCTCTTGAAGAAAACTACAGACGTCTCTGTACCGATCTGCAAGACTCTACTAAAGCTGCTTATGACTCGTAACCCCTATGAACCTAGAGTTCTGATACCACTTGTCCTGATCCCAATTTCCTCCGTATGATATCGTGATGGAACCTAGTCTCTACGACTAGGTAAGCCTAACAGATAGTAATAACTTAGCAAAAGTAATGATCAAAATAATAAAACAATACACTTCCCAAAACTGGTGGAACTGAGTCATAAGCTTATGGAATAAACTAGAATAACTACTACATCACTGTCTGAAAGAACTACAACAGTAAACAGAATAAAAGGGAACGTGACTCCGAGGCCTACGGACGTGGAGCAGGTATACCTTGAAGTCTCCCATGCAGCAACTCAATCAACTCTACTGTCCGGCATGGGAAGACGTACCTGGATCTGCACAAAAATGTGTAGAAGCGTAGTATGAGTACACATTAATGGTACCTAGTAAGTATCAAGCCTAACCTCAGTAGAGTAGTGACGAGGCCAGGTCAAGACACCTACTAGGATACAGATAAGCAGTATGAAAATGTGATATGGATACAAAAAAGAAAAGTGGAGAAATAACTGATACCAAACAAGATAGTAACATGAACTAATATCAGAAATTAAACATGGAAATAACATAAAAGAAGAAACTAAAGAGAATTGCAATGATCATAAACGGACAACAATTGTTAGAACAATAAAGAGTAAAACAACAAGAAATGTTCCCACCAAAACTCTTTGCAACATGAAATAAATGACAAGAATCATAACGAGGTACCACCTCGTGTACAATAAAATTACAATCGAGGTACCGCCTCGTATAATCAAGAATTACAACCGAGATACCGCCTTGTATTCACATTTTTTCAATCTCAATCACAATATTTTCTTATATCGCGGCGTGAGCCTTACATTTGAAATAGGTTTTGAAAACAGTTTTTCCAAAATAGCTACACGCATTTTATCCCACCTTATGATGTCGCGTGGCTTAAGGTAATTCCCCTAAAAGAAACACGCACATAAGTCCCACTTTATACCACCACATGCACATCAACCCCAAGCCTTATACCTCCGTATGCACGTCAATATTGTATACGGCTAAAATCAGAAAGCCTGATTTTATGATCATTGCGGTGCTTCATAGCCTGTCTTGAGAAGGCATGTCAATGACTCTCCACGCTTGACCTCGAGGCAGTGTAAATCGAAGGCCATCATGAAAAAGCAGGAAATTCTCAAAAGGCACGTGGTTAAAGCTGACCAAGTACGCAAAATAGTACAAGCCCGTACCGTGGCATTAAATGGATGTACCAGTCGTTTATCTTTGTATTAATTGTACATGTACTATGTTGGGATTCCCCCTCTTATATAAAGGGGACCCTTGTTATTTTGTAATACACATGATATCAAATACAAGAACAAGAACATCCTCTACTCTCTAACTCAAACATTCTCTACAATTATTGTCAACAAACCACAATATCAATATTTTCATAACAATAGCCCATAGCTCCAACACAATGGGTAAAAGAATATAAGCAACAACAATGAATGTAAAATGCTCAAAGGAAGATATTTCAACAATAACAATTTCGTCTCAACGTGATAACGACCTTCACCACTTCAGCACCAATAACTCAACAATGAGAGACAATGTATAACCACGATGTTAAATAAGAATAACTCACAATGGAAGAGATAACATTTAGCAATGACTTCAAATAATGGGAGTCAACAATGAAAGGGAATATGAACAATAACTTCAAGTAAGAGTAATCAACAATGAGAGAAGTAACATGAACAATAACTTCAATTAGTGATAATCAACAACGAAAGAGATAACATGTATAGTGGCTTCAAATAATAAAAATCAACAATGAAGAGATAGCATGTGAAAATACAAAAGGCAACAAGTTCAACTAAAGCATGAGAGCACATTATCAATTAGAAGGTAGAACAAGTGTTAACGAAATCATTTAAGGCATGTAATGGTTGATTAACACAAGTAAGAATAGATTGACTAAGAGAACTAGAACATGATATGGCATATAATTAAAGCATGGAAATAATCTAAGCAGCCTAAATAGGTCAAATATCACGTACAACCCGTGTACAGACTCGTCACCTTGTGTATACAGATTCCACATAGCAAAATTGAATCAAACAATACCAATCATATGGGGTAGTTCTCCTGCTTGAAGTTAGACAAGTCACTTACCTTAACTAGGCCAAATCAACAATCGATAATAGCTTTTTCCTTAAAATCCGCCTCCACACGGCTGAAATCTAATAAAAATCGACTTAATATCAGCTAGGGAATTCAATTACAAAAGATAAAGCTAATATCTTTACACTTTTTTAAAAAAGTCATCCTGGGGCCCGCTTGGTCAAAACTCGGTCCAATGGTAGATTCCGTCTACCCATGACCCTACGAATTCATTTATATGATTAGTTTCAAAATCCGAATCCAAATCGACTCTCAAAACTCAATTTCTTATTTTTCAAAAACTTGAAAAAGTTTCACAAATTTTCACTTTGATTCAAATAATTTTGTTGTTAAAATCTAAGATATGTTGATGGAATATGATTAGAAATGGATTAAAATCACTTATTCAAGGTTGTAGGTGAAAATCCCCTCTTCAAATTGCCTTCCACCGAGTCTAGAGTTCAAAAATGAGAGAATGAGTTTAAAAATCCTGTATTCCAGCCCGTTAACCAGCTGGAGATGTCGTTTGCGACACAGTGTTCGCGTTTGCGAACTCTTGCAATTGCAGACCAGGACTTGCATTTGCAAACCCTGACATCCTCATGAAACCTCGCATTTGCGAGAAAGGCTTCACAATTGCGAAGCTGGGAGGTTTGGCAAATGCGAACAAATGCTCGAAATTGCCAACCAAAGCAATATCTGGCAGGCTTCGCAAATGCGAAGGGAATCTCGCAATTGTGACAACTGCCTCTCTTCTACCACCTTCGCAAATGCGACCCTGTTGTTCGCATTTGCGGCACCAGTTTTTCTGTATTTTCAATCCAAACCACTCTAGAAAATGTTTGAAACTCAACCGAGCCCTTGGGGTTCCAGACCAAACATCAAACAAGTCTAAAGACATCATACGAACTCGCCCGCACGATCAAAACACAAGAATAACATCTAAAACTACAAATCGAACTAAAACGTATGAACTCCAAATTAAGTTCAAGAATTTCTAAAGTTACAATTAAACGTGCGAATCCTATCAAATCAACTCCAAATGACACCAAATTTTGCAGACAAGTTCTAAATATCATAACCGACTTATTCCAAGTCCCAAAATGAAATTACGAGCTCGATAGCTAAAAGTCAATTTACGGTCAAACTTTTCAATTTCAAATTGCCAAATTTCAGCAAAATCAATTTCGAGCATACGTCCGAGGCCGAAATCACGATACGAAGCTATCAGAGCCATAAAATACAGTTCCGAGTCATTTTCACAAAAGTCAAAGTTTGATTAATATTTTCTAATTTAAACTTCTAAGTCAAGAACCAAGGGTCTAAATCAATCCGAAAATTTTCCGGAATGAAATTAACTGAACCCTCAAGTCATAAAATTATAAACACACATGTATGAAGCAATAAAAAGGACAGCGGGACGTAATTACAATGAAACGGCCGATCTACTTACACTCCTTTTTTATCCCTAATACATGAATAAGAAATTCAGCCCATTAGTGGTGTCAGAACCTCAAGAATGGGAGTATGAGACTGTAAAGTATGTGTGGAGAAATATTTCAGTTAGTTTTTAATCAAAAAAACAATTGAAAGTTAACGTTAAAAATATGTTTAAATAAATTAAGGTATATTTGGACATAAATTTTAACTAGGAAAATAAATATAAATGTTGAAAACTTTGCGAGTGAAACTAGCATTTCACTTGATTTTTTTGTTTGATATTTTAATATTTCACTTGAATCTCAAATATTGCAATTTTGTATTTGCATATAGTCATTAACAATCTAATATTTGCAAGTTGATTTTTTATAAGTACTTAGATATGTGTACTCCATTTATTAGTCCCGTGGGACTGTTTCTATGTCAGATTCATTACACCTATTAGTCGCTGCTGCTTGTACACTCGGTAAGTAGCTCCTATCGTTATGATATGAAGTTTTTTCTAATATTTCATTGGTAAGTGGTTTTGTAGGAACAATTATTGTTTTCAAGTCTATCACCATTTTATTTAACTCTTGCTCCATATTTCTTGTTTCAGTAAATATGTACACATTATTTTCAATCTCAACTACTCAAAATTATATCATAACCAAAACGCCACACATTTACCATATCCCAACATTCTACCGTTACAAGGAAAACCATGTTGAGTGCCTAAAGACAACCATATATGATTTATAGGAAATGTTAATTAAGAATTAACCTCATGAAGAATCACTTGAAGAGAGAAGAAGAGAGTGATGATGGACGAACAGGATCTATAGGTTCCACATAACCAGTAACAACACCTTTTTTTAACTACGTATAATTTTGTATCACCGTGATAATATCTTGTCCACCAAAAAAATAAAATAAAGGTAATTTAATTAAATTGACTAAAAGTAGAATTTCTCCGCAAAGAAAAGACAACCGTGTCAAACCCTAACAATTCCCAAAAATTACCATTTCCTCTATTTCCTCCCCACCATTTATTTACGTACGTACTCCAGAAAATACCAATCCTGTTCAAATATCTATACATAAAAGACATTAACCTCTCTTTCAACCTGGGCAACAGATACAGAAGAATCATTGTCCACCTTCCCATTTGATTCTTCTGTATATTCATCCCCTACACATTACCAAAATCCCTTCTCATTCTCCCTACATAATCCAAATTATAGAACAAATTGATAACAAAAGAAAGAAAGCAACAAACAATCATGGGGCGCTGCTGTTGTTGCAACTGCCTTTTCAGCTGCGTTTTTGCATGCATCTGTCAAATACTCTGCGCCATTATCATAATTATTGGCGTCATTATTTTAGCCCTTTGGCTCATTTTCAGGCCCAATAAGCTCTACTTCCACATCGCTGACGCCTCGCTCACAAAGTTCGATTTCTCCCCTACAACAAACACCCTCGATTATGATCTTTCCCTTAGCGTTGACATCAGAAACTCCAACAAAAGGATTGGGGTTTACTTTGACAACATCGAAGCCAAGACTACCTATCATCGCCAAAAGTTTGACAATACCAGTCTTGAATCGTTCTATCAGCATCCCGAGAATACTACTATCTTGAATCCAGTGCTCAAGGGTCAGAGTTCGGTTTATTTGGGAGATAGTGAGAAATCAGATTACAATGATGAGAAGAAATCTGGGATGTACAGTATTTTCACTGTGCTTTACATGCGAATTAGGCTTAAGTCTGGTTGGATCACATCAGGGAAGTTTAAGTTAGCAGTTGGCTGTGAGTTGAAGGTTCCTATGAAATCAAATGGTGAATCTTCGGGTACTTTTGAGAGAACCAATTGCATTCTTATACCTTGGGCACGTCATTAATATAATCTTTGAGTTTATTTCTTTGTTTTTTTCTAATTTTTGATTTGTTTATATTTTCTTTGGATTATCAGGAGATGTTCTTGATTAAGGGAATTTTTTTTCTTTTCTTTTCTTTTGTGTTTTGTGATACTAGTACTACTCATCCCGATTTATCTTGAAAGATAAATTATTGTGTATTGGGATGAAATGAACCTGAATAAGACATAACGAATATAGGGATATCATACTATCGATCCCCACAAACATGGGATTGATAGTGAGTTGATTGATTGATAAGTTTAAATATTATTTATCTATACACATAGTATGATCTGGTTATTCTAATATTGTTTCTGAATTATCAATCAGTGTTTCTTATTATTATTATTTTTTTTTAATTTTCTCTCATTCTGGTTCTGTTTTGTGTTTGTTTTACTCTGGTGATATGATTATGAGAAATTAGAGTGAAGCTTTGCCTTCCTTAGTATAGTATGGAAGATCAAGAGGATTAAGAAGATTAAATTAAATTTGTCCAAATAAAAGGATAACGTATTTTTTTCAACTAGCTACTAAACATAGCTATGGAATACACCCGTTTTAATAATTACAAATGTGGTATCTGAATCTGCAAAGCAAACCAAGTGATTTTGTGCGTGGTGTCCTCGCTAAGTTTGATATTTTACTTTTGTCTCCATTTTAAAAAGTTTGTAAATATACAAAGGCGGAGCTAGGATTTAAAGTTTATGGGTTCTGAATCATAGATTGTCTTAGTTACTGGGTTCACAATTAAATATTTGTACATATTTAATAAATTTCTTAATATAAATATAATGTTTAAGCAAAAGTGGATGGGTTCATCCGAACCTGCACTTATAAGGCTAGCTCCGCCTATGCAAATATAGGTCAAGTTGAATAACCTCTCTTCTTCTCCTGCTCTTGCTTCTCAATGTCTTCATTGTTGCAGTTTAGAACGAAAGAACTTTGAATATCAAGATCGGTACATGGACAAGATCTGCAATACGTAGTACTTACAAGCCTCGAATCTCATGTAAAATGTGCCATGAATTGGCTGTATTTATATGTTTAAGTATGATAATGACGAAATTAAATATGAAGTACGTATACATAAAGTGGTGTTTTCACTTACTTTGCTACAGTAAGAGGGGCCTCTAACTCCCATCTCCTTTAACATTTCAAATAACATTATAAGATCTTTCCCCTCTTGAACAACGTAGGTAAGTTCTAACAATTCGGTAAGACTTATGAACAATTAAATAAGATAAGAGAATCAAGTTAACTATACCAAAATTATGATTTGCTTTCCTGCTTTGTTATCAATTGAATACGAAAAGTTCTGCCAATTCGACAACTTGGACTTGTAAAAGATTTAAGAAAATGTATACAAGAATGAAGGTTATACCAAAGTTATGACCCACCGTCATAACTAATTGCCATGAACAATTGAGCATAGGCAAGTTCAGCCAATATCTGTATAGACTACTTATGAACAATTTAAGATATATCGAAGAATACCAAAGTTATAATCTGCCATCATAACTTGTAAATGATTGAACACACATAAGTTCTGCTAATCTGGCAAGAGTTGTGCACGATTTAACAATATAAGACTATGAAGATAGTACCCAAAAATTTTCCCAAGCATAGTTTATGAAAGTGTAAATTTTTCATTCTTTTGTCTGGCATAAAACTTGTGAAAAAAGTTCTGGCCTATTTGTAGGGGCAACTCAATGAACTTATGTCACGACCGAAAATTCCAACCGCGGGGTCATGATAGCGCCTAACACTGTTTGCCAGGCAAGCCAACACAATAGATGATACAAGATAAGGAAAAGCAATAAAAGACTGATAATGGTCAATAAGTACAGAATCACCAAGTAAGTCTCTTTCCGAAATGAGCAAAGAAGCAGCCAAGCTAAATTCACAATCCGAGAATCAAGTAAAGGAATGAAATCATCCAATTGCACGACATCACTCTTCGTGCTTTTACTCTCATCCTCACCATATAATATAAACGCAATGGCATGACATCACCCTTCAGGCCTTTATTTTCATCCTCGCCATTTAATATAAATGCAATGACACTGCATCACCCTTCGTACTTTTACTCTCATCCTCACATGATAATGATATTAAATCAATCAAGTGCACGACATCACTCTTCGTGCTTTAATCCTCACATTCACTCAATTAGTGATAACAATATGCAAATATGGCATGGCAACACCTTACGTGCTTTTCAGTCTTCCTCACCAAGCAACAGTAATAGCCCAAAGTATCAAGCGAGGTGGGTAGCAAATTTCAACTTCAAATGTGGTGCTAGAATAACCAATTTCAACTTTCAATATCACTACAAGTTTAAAATAAGCAATAAACACAGTAGCGAACAATTAAAGAGTAACGATCTAGTTAAGACATGGAAGACATAACAAATGAAATAACACGGTACAAATAGGAAAAATTTAGCCCGCATGCTTCTTAACCCATGACGATGTATATATACTCGTTACCTTGCATATATGTCGTCTCCACACATAGTTCATGTAGCAAATAGACCAACAAGTGTTAATTCCCTCAAGTCAAAGTTAACCACGATACGTACCTCACTCTGCAACCAAATCAATAATCAATCACGACTTTGCCTTTCGAACAAGCTTCCAAAACAACCGAATATAGCCAATTATCGATCAAACAATTCAAAATAAGCTTTAAAAACTACTCACAAATAAAAAACGTTCAATTTTGATAATTTTTAAAAAAATCAACAAATCTCAACCCTGGATCCGCTTGGTCGAAATCCGAGATTCAGACCAAAATCTGAATATCCATTTACCCGAGTTCGGTTTTGTGATTTGTTTCCAAATTTGACCTCAATTTGAGGTCTAAATCTCAATGTCACAAAATCTCAAGTTCTACCCAAAACCCCTAAATGTTACCATGAAATTCTTATATTTGACGCAAATTCAAGAGTAATTGAAATTGATTGAAAACTAGTTAAAGATGCTTACCATTGATTTTGGGAAGACAATCTCTCAAGAAAATCGCCTCTAGAGTATTTTAGGTTGAAAAATAGTGTAAAATGAGCTAATTCCTCATTTTCCAATCTTTACTCAGTTGTAGGCATCACGTTTGTGAACACTAGTAAATAAGATGTCTACGAATACGAGACACTGGTCACAAATGCGAACAGTGCATCAGATACATAAAAGTTGCAAATGTGGAAAAATCTTCTCATTTGCGAAGGTCCCTCCTTCCGCAACGCGAACTAAGCTTCGCTTTTGCGAAGCTGCCCCAAAGTTGACAGACTCTCAAATGCGAGACCCATCCGCATTTGCGATTTTCCACCCTTCGCAAATGCGGTCCCTTTTTCACAAATGCGAAATGTTTTGGTCCTATTGTATTTTGCAAATGCGATCACATGACTGCAAAAACGATACTCGCAAATGCGAGATCTGCAGGCTTGCACCATCAATTCTAAAACCATCCAAACTCATCCGACACTCATTTGAAACTCAGCCGAGTCCCTCGAACTCCAGTCCGAAGGTGCAAATAAGTGTAATAACATCATACAAACTTTCTCGCTACCTCAAATTATTAAAATAACATCAAATAACAAGAATCAATCCTCAAAACTCAAGATTTTTTTTTCAACTTCAAAATTCAATTTTCATAATTTTTCACATAATGCGTCGAAATGCGCTCAGGTCACCGCGGTCCCTAACCGAACAAGCGTAAAAGTCCAAAAACTTCATATGAACCTGTCGAACTCGTCAAAATACTGATCAGGGGTCATTTACCAAAAAATTTGGTCGTGTTCAACTCTAACCTCTTTTACAAAAATCTCATTTTTTCAAACTTTTACTTAAAAGCTTTTTTGAAAAATGACACAGATCATGCATGCAAATCAATAAACATCAAATGAAGCTATCTGGGGTCTCAAAATACTGAAATTAAGGGTATTACTTAAAATGACCAATTGATCGTCATATTCTCCACCCCTAAAGAGACGTTCGTCCTCGAACAGATATAGAAAAGTACCTGAACTGGTAAAAAGGTGGGGTATCTACTTCGTGTATCGGACTCGGACTCTCACGTAGCCTCCTCAAACGTCAGACATCTCCACTGAACTTTCACAGAAGGAAATCTCTTGGATCTCAACTTACGAACCTGCCGGTCTAGAATATCCACCGACTCTTCGTCATAGGTCAGATTTTCATCAAGCTGCACCATGCTGAAGTCCAAAACATGTGATTTGTTATCATGGTACTTCTGAAGCATGGAAATATGAAATACTGGATGTACCCCTACTAGGTTAGGAGGAAAAGTAAGCCTATAAGAAACTTCCCCAACTCTCCCCAAGATCACAAACATGCCAATAAACCTCGGGCTCAACTTTTCCTTCTTCCAAAACCACATCGCACCATTCATAGGAGACACTTGGGGAAGAAACTTCTCACCCATATGTAAGCCACATCTCGAACCTTCCGGTCAGCATAACTCTTCTGCCTGAACTGAGTTATACGAAGTCGCTCCTGAATTACCTTAACTTTCTCCATAGCATCACGGACCAATCAGTTCCCAACAATCTAGCCTCACCGGGCTCAAACCAACCAATTGGCGAACGACGTCTCCTCCCATATAAGGCCTTACACGGAGCCATCTGGATGTTCGACTAATAATTGTTGGTGCAGACGAACATTGCAAGTGGTAGAAACTGATCCCATGAACCTCTGAAATCGATAACACATGCATGTAACATGTCCGTCAAGATTTGAAAAGTGTGCTCGGATTGTCCGTCCATCTGAGGATGAATCGTGGTACTCAACTCGACCCGCGTGTCCAAATTACTCTACACGACTCTCAAAAAAAGCAATGTGAATTGCGTGCCTCGGCTGAAAATGATGGAAATAGGCACGCCGTGTAGGCGGATAATCTCCCATATGTAAATCTGAGCCAACTTCTCTGAAGAATAAGAAGTCATCATTGGAATGAAGTGTGCAGACTTGGTCAGTCGGTCCACAATAACCAAGACTACGTCATATTTCCTCAAGGTCCGTGATAAGCCTACCACAATATCTATAGTCATGTGCTCTCACTTCCACTCCGGTATCTCCAATCTCTAAGTCAACCCACTCGTTTTCTGATGCTCGTACTTTACATGTTGATAGTTCAAACACCAAGAGACAGAAGCAACAATATCTTTCTTCATCCTACGTCACCAATAGTGTTGTTTCAAGGCACAGTATATATTCGTGACACTTGGGTGAATAGAATAACGCGAATTGTGAGCCTCATCAAGGATCAACTCTGTCAACCCATCGACATTTGGAACACAAATACGACTCAGAAGTCGCATAACACCATCATGTCCAATCACAACCTCCTTAGCACCACCTCGCTGCACTGTGTCCTTCAACCCCAACAAGTAAGGATCATCAAACTGGAAAGTCTTGATACGCTCCAACAACAAAAATTATGCCATAACACAAGAGAGAACCCGGCTAGGCTCCAAAACATCCAATCTTACAAATCGATTGGCCAAAGCCTGAACATCCATGGCTAGTGTCCTCTCCACTGCCGGTAAATATGCCAACTACTCGTGCTCTCATCCTTCGTACTCAATGCACCGTCCACTACATTAGCCTTATTCCGATGATATAATATGGTGATATCATAGTCTTTCAGCAACTCTATCCATCTCCGCTGCCGCGAATTAAGGTCTTTCTTCTTAATAGGTGTTGGAGACTCCGAAGGTCGGTATAGACCTCACATGTAACGTTGTATAGATAATTCCTCCGAATCATTAACGCGTAAATAATGGCTGCTAATTCTAGGTCATGCATAGGGTAATTCTTTTCATGATCCTTCAACTGTCGATACGCGTAGGCAATCACCCTACCGTCCTGCATCAATACTACACCAAGTCCAATACGTATGCATCATGATACATGGTGTAGGACCTCGAACCTATAGTCAATACCAACACTAGGGTTGTAGTCAATGCAGTTTTGAGATTATGAAAGCTCACCTCACACTCGTCGGACCATATGAAAAGATCACCTTTCTGGGTCAACTTGATCAATGGGTGTGAGATAGATGAAAACCCATCTATGAATGGACGATAATAACTCACCAAACCCAAGAAGCTTCGAATATTTGTAGTTGAAGTAGGTCTAGACCAGTTCCTAACAACCTCAATCTTCTTAGGATCCACCTTAATGCCTTTAAAAGATACAACATGGCCCAAAAAGGCAACCAAATCCATCCAGAACTCACACTTTGAAAACTTGGCATATAACTGATGATCCCTCAAAATCTGAAGAACAATCCAGAGATGCTACTCATGGTCCTCTCGACTGTGGGAGTAGATCAAAATATCATCAATGAAGATAATTACGAATGAATCTAGATAAGTCTTGAACACCCGGTTCATCAAATTCATAAAGGCTGCTGGGGAATTAGTTAAGCCAAATGACATCACCAAGAACTCGTAATGACCATATTGAGTCTGAAAAGCTGACTTAGGGACATTCGATGACCTAATATTCACCTGATGATAGCCCAATCTCAAATCAATCTTCGAAACACCTTGGCACCCTGAAGCTGATTAAATAAGTAATCAATCCTCGGCAACGAATACTTGTTCTTGATAGTGACCTTGTTCAACTGCCGATAGTCAATACACATCCCCATCGATCTATCCTTCTTCTTCACAAACAACATCGGTGCACCCCAGGTGAAACACTAGGTCTAATGGATCTGTTATCAAGAAAATCCTGTAATTGTTCATTCAATTCTTTAAAATTAACAGGGGCCATACGGTATGGTCGAATAGAAATGGGCTGAGTGTGACGAGCGCAAAACACCTACTTAAATATGCTCGCTAGTCGAATAGAGTAAAATATAATATCGAATCCACAGGGTTTGGAGTTAAACAATATTATCATAGTTTGTAGCTAGATTGTTATCCAATATGATCAAAAGTTTAGATATGTTTGATAAAAACTAAAATTAACTAAGAGTCTAAAATATTGGCTAATGACAATCGACGCAAGTAATGAGCAAAGAAGGTTATCACTTGGGAGAAGATAGGGTTGATAGGATAGGTACATGACAAATATTTGGGATTTAACTCTAGATAATTCACTTCTAATGTTTAAGTGAGTCTCTCAAATTCACTTGGTTATTAGTTCAATTGATTAATAGAAACACCTCTCTCAATTAAGTCTCAGCCTCACAAGATGAACCAATTTTAAGCACATGAAGATATTCAAGAATTCGTAGTGGATTGGTCTTTAGGAGAACCTCCCTCTATTAACCTTCTAACAAGGTTTAATCAATTCAACTAGATTCTGATTACTAAGATGAATTAATAAATTCAACCATTAAAATAGAATGCAAGAATATCACAAGTTATGCCTCTCTCGATTACAAGAACAAGTTAATGTATACAACGATTAAAACATCCAAAATGATTCAATACATAAAACTAGAGTAATAATCTACAAACATGTATCAAGACACCAAATCCATCAAACCCTAAAGAGAACTACTCCATAGATATGGAGTAATTCATCAAAAATACATTTAAGTTAAAGTGATATTATTAAATATTATTAGACTTGGCAAATGAATTTCGAGAAAGGATTTAAACACTATTTTGTGGTTTTTAAAGATAAATCTATCATTTACTTGAGTATTTGTTTTTCCGACGTATTCGGGGTGGACTGTTGATTGTGCATGACTGCATGTGACTGCTTCGCAGTTTACATTCCACAATTTACTTATGGTTCGGGCCGTTCGACCCTCGGCAGTGCATAGACATGATTATTTTATTGAGAGGTGGACTTATGGTACGGGCCGTTCGACCCTCGGTAGTGCACAGAGATGATTATTATGATGGCTTAGGCCGTTTGTCCTTATCCTGTATGCGCATGCTAAATTGTTAAATGTATTCTTGGATTTTCAAGTGATAAGATATTTGGGGAAAAATAAAGAAGTAATTGTTTATTTAAGATATATGGGGGAAAACAAAGAGGAAGTGGTAACTATTTGTTTACTTCCATTAATTACTTGGATTTTTGTGCCTTATGTATTTGCTGCTTTACTACCTTTACACGCGTGCCGTGTTCATCATATGCTGTTAAATTAATTTGATGGACCTTAGTGAGTGTCTAATTCGACCTCTCGTCACTACCTATCTGAGGTTAGGTGGGCGACTTACTCAATACACGTTATTTTTGTACTCATGCTACACTTGCTGTGCATTTTTATTGCACAGGTACTTTCATAGCAATGTGGCGGATTTGGAGACGTAGGTGAGCTGCATCATCCGGAGGCGATCCGCAGCTGACAGAGTCTCCCTCATACTGTATTTATTTTCATTTTAAATTCCTTGTCAAATTTGTATTTCGGACAAGCTTTGTGATGATTGTATAAATTCTTAGATATTGTTCATGTACTTGTGGCACCGGGTTCTGTGATGTGTTGGGATATATTTGCTAAAAATGGAATATTTAAACCATTGTATTTACTTAATAGATTTTATTTAGTTATTATGTAATAAAGTGAAAGGTAATGATTTTCATAAATGTTAAAACATGAATTTATTTCAACTA
Organism: Nicotiana knightiana; assembly: GCA_005239525.1. Lineage (NCBI taxonomy): Eukaryota > Viridiplantae > Streptophyta > Magnoliopsida > Solanales > Solanaceae > Nicotiana > Nicotiana knightiana. The sequence goes on along the minus strand of ML399455.1, from coordinate 110,313 downwards.
ATTAATGATTGGCTTGCCTGACGGTGGTATCCGACGCCATCACGGCCTTAGTAGATTTTGGGTCGTGACAACATGGTATCTGAGCGCTAGGTTCCCGTAGGGATCACGAGTCATGAGCAAGTCTAGTAAAGTCTTGCGGATCAGTACGGAGACGTCTATACCTATCCTTGAGAGGCTACATGGCTGTTAGGAGTACTTCCCTTCTTGATTCCTCATCGTGTGATTTGATTCCTTTTGATGCCTACTCCTACTCAATCTTACGCGTCGCGGAGCAGCTTGCTATGAATCAGGAATTTGAGGAATTGAATATGGTGCTACAAATATGGTGCGGGGTGTTTCCCATGAGTAGTTGGATGGGGCTGTTCTTGTTTCCCTGCAGAAGAATATTATGTTGTTTCAGCTTGGTTGTTGTGTTTCTGAGAACTTTGAGGCTATTTTCAGGTTGTGATGATGCTTGCGATTGGTTATCGTGCGATGTCGATATGATGATAGAATGCTTGCCCGTATGTTGGGGGTGGTGAATGGCTTGAAGGGAGGTCTTCTCAGAGTGTGATTTCGAGATTTCAGTGTTTAGATTCCGGCGGAAGGAAGGTGATTGATCTATAGATGGCCAGGTTTTGGATTGATGAAGTAGAAAGACTTGGTGTTTCAAGTAAGGTGGAGTATTCACCTGTGACGTGTTATCGTCGTCTTTGATCGAACGCAATGTGTTAAGTTCGTCAATGCCATGGTTTCTTCGGGTGCATGGGGCCAGAGTATGGTGAAGGAGTATTGAAGAATGCGGTTGGCAGAGAATGATATTAAATTAAGGCTACGCGGCAGTTCCATTTCTAGTAGGCCAGGTGTAGGAAGCGGAAGTCAAGCAGTCGCAAAGTGGGGGAGCGACAGCATAGTGGTAAATTAGAAGGTATTGTAGCGCAGTTAGTAGATGTCCATGGGGAGCGCACAGACTGGTAAGGTTGGTGAATGAGAACGGGCTTAGGATGGAGTATTGATGTCGTAGAGATAGTACAGTACGGCGTCGTTGGAAGGTGTCAGTTGGTGAATTGCATAGGTGGGTTATCTACGGTGAATAGGTTAGCGGTTGCATGGTTGGCAAGTTTCCGAGAGGGATTCTGGTGGTTGTTCAGTAGGAGGCAGGATGAGTGAATGATGCTAGAGAATTTGGGTAATTAGGGAGTGCTAACAAGAGAATTTGGAAGAATTGGACGGGTTTGTTGAGCAAGATCATGTTAACAAAGGGGAAAGGATCTCAGCAGGGTCTAAAGATGTGCAAGGGGTAGCCTCGGGCTAAGTGGGGGAGTCCCACCACCTTCAGTCAGACTGTATGTTTCGTTTTATCATGGGGTTGCGGATTGTCGGCATATTGGCAAGTTGGTACAGCTAAGGAAAAGGAGTAGGATGGTAATTGTGCATGGGATTTGATGAATGTGTGCAAAAGTTGGCCCTGTCAGACCAGGGTTAGGCTTTGGAAGATTCAGAATTGATGCTTAAGGCATAGGCGAGTTGTAAGGATAGTGACTCGGTCACGTGCTTCATTGAAAAAGGGTGTTCATGTGCTAGAAGAGCCTTGGAGTTTCTTGTATTCGGGGCCAGTCAGAGTGGGTGACTCTCAATAGCGATCCTAGTGAATTCAAAAGTTAAGAATGCGGCGTTTAAGGGTTTCAGGAAGCAGTATGATTAAGAGTCAAGCTTTTGCAGCGTAATTCCTGAGAAAGGGAAAATGGTTGGGGTTCTATGATATGTTTCAGCGTGCAGGATAGTATTGGAGGAGTGAGAGAAATAAACTCCGGGTGGTAGAAAGACTATCAAGAGGGTACGAGACGGATTGAGGGATTTAGGCAGCATAGTCTCGTAAATCAAGGTCACTCGGGATGACTGAGGGTTGGGTTTGCTATGAGTTGAAGGAAGTTGCTATTATTCCTGAGGAAATTGAAGATGATTAAAAGAAGATAGATTGATTAGCCATGGTTGAAATGGAACATTTACAGCAGTGATCAGTTCCTTCGATGGGATTAAGTTATACATGTGGTTGTGCCGGTGTGTGCAGGGCTTGTCGGCCGTCGTAATGGATTTCATGTGGGAGCATTTGAGCGTTATGGCATGTCAGGTGTAGGCGGATCCCTGAAGGGTTATGGTGGAATAGACTACTACTTAAATATTTGCATGTTGGGTGATTGTGAGAATTCACTTGAGTGTTGTTACTGTTCTCTTGAATTGAGGTAAGTAAAAGGTTTCTATATGATGAAGTGTTCACCCTATTAGTGGTTCAGAAGTTATGATGGAATTCTTGCGTTATCTCATATTGGCATGTTAGGTGCAGTAAGCAGTATGTAACTGGGAGTAAGAATCAAGATTGCGGTTCGGTGTTAGCAAGGATGTCATGAGCTTGGATGAGCAAGAAAAAGTGATTTGAGAGTCCAGAGTAAGCTGGTGTTATCTTCAGTGTCACCTGAGATCGATATTCGGTGAAAAGGGGCTTTGTACCCTGGTCATGGGTTCTTGATGTGTTGTGAAGTATTAGTATGGTCGGTGATGCGGATGTGCAGACTTGTTACCTGGTGTGGAAGGTCGTGTGAGCGTAACCACGAGAAGATTGTATAAGTGTGACATATAGTCACCTGATAGATTGAAGATTTGGACCAAGTATAAGAGGTGCAATATTGCTTATTTTAGAGTCTATGCCTGGAAGGCGTTTGGTTCATTTGGTTGTGGATTGTGGGGTGGTTGAATGATGATTGTTATTGTGTATTATGAGGGGAGGTGGGTTAATATTGACCCAGGTAAGGTTATTAGCCTAGTTTGGTGCGAGCAAGGTAGACTCGATGTTTGTGGATGGATTTAAATATGATTATGGTCTTCATGTGAGGCAGATATGTTCATTTCATTATAGCGCTCCTTAAGGAGGGGTGTTGGGATATCAGGTTTTGTTCCTTCTTCGTCAAATTCATGTAATGTTGTGATTGTGCCGTGTGAGTTAGGAAACGGCTTAATAGATCCCTATGTGTTGAGTCTCCGTGTAGTGATGATGTTATGCGAGCAGGAGAGCTCTTGAGATTCAGGGTATATATATCGCACCTCAGTTGTGCTTAAGTTTTGTAGCATGTGGCTTTATCAGTCTCCCCAGGATGGTATTATACACTTAGCGTGCTTATGATCGATATTCAGTAATTTGTAATAGTGAGCAATTCAGCTCCGTGTATATTTCCTTATGTGAATTTTATGATGGGATCGGGTGGCACGCCACCACGGGTATGTTATTGCGATCGGGTGGCACGCAGCCATGGGTATGTTATTTGGATCGGGTTGTACGCCGCAATAGTATGATGATGAGTAATATTCCTATATTTATTTTCTTGTGTTTTACTTTCTATATTCTGAGAAGAGTTCCTAATAAGTTACGCGAGTTGAGTAGTGTTTTCCTGAGTCATTTCTTTTTGTATCATGTTCGAGTTATGGCCTATTGGCGCGTTGTGGTGTCATGTGAGACTGTTGGTCATGTTTGGGGTGAATTGTTGTCTGAGCAGTTCATACTGGGTGAGACGAGATTACTGGATCAGGGATCAGTCCGATGAGATTATTTGAGATACATTGAAGGACAATTACTAACGGTTGGTTCATAATGAGGTGATGATTCTAGTCAAGATGAGATATTCAATGATTTGTCAACTCTGCAGTTGGTTATGAATTTCTACCCGTCTCCTCCGTTGTAGTGGTATCGCCAGCATTATAGCAGGATGTATGTATATGTCATAAGGTGCCTTGGGAGCATAGGATTCATGGAATTTTGGCTATTAAGGTTCAGGGAGTGTCCTCATGGTGCTAATTCAACAAGGGTATGAAGTCATGTTCTGGTATGTTATGTGGTAGTTGATACGATGTTCGTAAATATCGGAACTAGGCCTGGCAGAGGAAGTTCAGGTGTTGGAACTGGATTTTGAGCCTATTATAAGGATAAAATAAGAAATCTTCATATTTGATCAAGCTAATGTACTTTGCTGGGTTGTGGTAGCACGAGAAGGTGCTCGAGGTGTTAAGCAGTGATTTCAGATAACTCCAGAGCAGTTCCTAGCACGTTCGAGGACAAACGTCTGCTTAAGTGGGGGAGAATGTAACTACCCGACCGGTCGTTTTGCGCTCTAGCGCGTCGTTCAGCGGTTTGAAGTCGTGAGCAGCTCTATTTCAGGTATTATGACTTGTAGGTGTGGGCGGAATTGAGTTTCGGGAATCTTAAAGTTGATTTGGAAAGAAAATTCTCATTTCAGAAGCCTTAAGTTGGAGAAATGGACTAAGATTGGAATTTTGAGTAAACGACTTCGGAATCAGGATTTGAAGGTTCATGCAGGTTCGTATGATGATTTCGGACTTGGGCGTATGCTCGGATCGGGTTTTGGATAACCCGGATCATTTCGGCGTATATTGTGGAAGTCAGCATTTTTAAAGGAATTTCCTAAGTTTGGCTTGAAGCGAATTTCAGTGATATTGATGTCCGTTTGGGATTCCGAGTCTGGGAATAGCTTCGTATGGTGATTCTGGAGTTGGGAGCGCGATTGGAAGTGAATTCGAATGTCCGGAGGTCATTTTGAAGTCATTTGGCTAAAGATAGAAATTTGAAGGTTTTGAAGAAATCCGACCGGAAGTGGAAATTTTGATATCGGGGTCGGAGTGTGATTCCGGAAGTTGGAGCAGGTCCGTAATGTCAAATGTAACTTGTGTGCAAAATTTGGGGTCAATCGGACGTGATTTGATAAGTTTCGGCATCAGATGTAGAAGTTGGAAATTTCTAAGTTCATAAAGTTGTGATTTGGGTGCGATTCGTGGTTTCGATGTTGTTTGATGTGATTTGAGGCCTCAAGCAAGTCTTCATTATGTTTTGGAATAGGTTGGTATATTTGGACAGGGTCCCCGGGGCCTCGGGTGGATTCCTGGTGGTTAACGGATCAATATTTGAAGTTAGAAGAGGAGCTGGAATTGCTGTCATCTGGTGTGACCGCACCTGCGAGGCTTTGGCCGCAGCTGCGGCTATGGCGCCGCAGGTGAGAAGAAGTGGTGGTCTGGCTGGGAGCGCAGGTACGATGATATTTCCGCACCTGCGAAGTCGCAGATGCGGGCTATGGGGCGCAGGTGCGAAGTTGGCTTGAGCTGAGGAAAACCGCAGGTGCGGAGGTTTGGTCACACCTGTGGAATCGCAGGTGCGAGAGTTGGATCGCAGGTGCGAAAAATGGTTTGGGCAGAATGTTTTAAACCAAGATTTGTTGGTCATTTCCTTCCATTTTCTTTTGGTTTGGACGATTTTGAGGAGCTTCAAGAGTGGGTTTAAGTCAAGGATCACAAGAGTAATTCATTCATGTTTCTATGTTAAATACAAGGTTATTGCATGGAATTACACATGAAAATTGTGGAAAAATTTGGAAAATATTAAAGAAAACCTAGAAATGGTAATTTGGATTTTTAGCCACGAATTTGAGCATGGAATGTAGAGTAAATTGTATATTTGAACTAATAAAGCTATGGGTAGAATATATCTTCAAAAAATTTCGGATTTCCGGGCCCGAGGGCATTTTGGTCAATTCACTGAGCGGGGTTGGGAAATTATATAATTTGGAATTGTTTCAAATATTAGAGTATTTTTCATTGGGTTGCCGTTATTTGGATAGTTTTGGGGCGTTGTGCGTCCGTTGGAGTCGTCGGAAGGGCTTGGAAGCCGGTTATAGGACTTCGGAGCGAGGTAAGTCTCCTTTCTAACTTTGTGAGGAGGAATTGTCCCCCTAGGTGAACTAATTAAGTATGTGCTATTATCTTCGGGGGCTACGTACGCACGAGGTGACGGGAGTCCGTGCGTAGCTACTATTATGCCATGTCCGGGTAGTCTAGGACCCACTAGCATGCCTTACCTGTTGTACCCGTGATCTTGCCTGTATTATTAGACTGCTAATATAATCGCAATCGTAACTTAATATTCTAAAGAAGACAAGAGTTCATTTTCTTAATCAGCTGGAAAGAGAATTTATTTCCTCCGTGGATAATTGTATACTGGATAAGGTGATATTATTTAATATTATTAGACTTGGCAAATGAATTTCGAGAAAGGATTTAAACACTATTTTGTGGTTTTTAAAAGAGAAATCTATCATTTACTTGAGTATTTTTTTTCCCGACGTATTCGGGGTGGACTGTTGATTGTTCATGATTGCATGTGACCGCTTCGCAATTTACATTCCGCGAGCGGAGTGTTATTTCCCCTACTCTCATGGGAGCGGGCCGTACGCCACGGCGGATTTAAAATGCACTTATGGTTCGGGTCGTTCGACCCTCGATAGTGCATAGACATGATTATTTTATTGAGAGGTGCACTTATGGTACGGGCCGTTCGACCCTCGGCAGTGCACAGAGATGATGATTATTATGATGGCTCAGGCCGGTTGTCCTTATCCTGTATGTGCATGGTAAATTGTTAAATGTTTCTTGGATTTTGAAGTGATAATATATTTGGGGGAAAATAAAGAAGTAATTGTTTATTTAAGATATTTGGGGGAAAACAAAGAGGAAGTGATAACTGTTTGTTTACTTCTAGTAATTACTTGGATTTCAGTGCCTTATATATTTGCTGCTTTACATGCCTGCCGTGTTCATCATATGCTGTAAAATTAATTTGCTGGACCTTTGTGAGTGTCTAATTCGACCTCTTGTCACTACCTCTCTGAGGTTAGGCGGGCGACTTACTGAGTACACGTTATTTTTGTACTCATGCTACACTTGCTGTGTATTTTTGTTGCATAGGTACTTTCATAGCAATGTGGAGGATTTGGAAACTTAGGCGAGCTGCATCATCCGGAGGCGATCCGCAGCTGACAGAGTCTCCCTCATACTGTATTTATTTTCATTTTAAATTCCTTGTCCAATTTGTATTTCGAACAAGCTTTGTGATGATTGTATAAATTCTTAGAAATTGTTCATGTACTTGTGGCACCGGGTTCTAGGATGTGTTGGGATATATTTGCTAAAATGGAATAGTTAAACCATTGTATTTACTTAACGGATTTTATTTAGTTATTATGTAATAAAGTGAAAGGTAATAATTTTCATAAATGTTAAAACATGACTTTATTTCAACTAATTAATGATTGGCTTGCCTGACGGTGGTGTCCAGCGCCATCACGACCTTAGTAGATTTTGGGTCGTGACATTCGGGGTCATGGACTCGATGATCTTGAAGACGTATGTTCTAACCTCATACCTTGGTTCGATGGACCCAGGGGTCGATCTTCTATCCATTACGTTTTATTCCCAATCTATCATGCAATAGAAGAGCCTAGTTTCGACCATATACAGATAGTCCCCTTGTTTTTCAGAGAGTAAACAGCGAGAAACGTTATGTGCCCTCGATCCTCGTCTGGATACCTCGCGTAAGAAATGACAAAATGAACGAAATTTCTTGTTAGTCACGTCTTAATGGCATTAAATGTTCGTCAGTTTCTGGTCGGCCACTTCAGGTTTTGAACCGTCGTTTGAAAACTATAAATACCTCCTCCTTCATTCATTCAAACTTTACATCCAATCTTTTCCTACTCTTGTTCTTAAAGAATCTTTGCATTTTCTAGTACTTATACCAAAATTTCTTGAGAGCTTTGTAAGGATTACCCCTTTGTTTGAATTATTAAGCATACTCTTTTAACTGTTTTTTCTTCATCTTTATCTAAAAAAATGGCGAAGATTTCGAAAACAGTCCCTCAAAGAGAAAACGCTTCTTCTTCTTCCCGGTCGACCGGTGGGGAACCAACGGCGGAACCTCCTCTTGACGCGTTTATTCTTGGCAGGTTCTCGGTGGCCACTGACTTCAAGGTTGAGAAACCTTAACCTGTTTCAGGCCGAGGTGAAAAGGTGTTGAGGTACATTTCCTCGATCACCGAGGATATACTCCCTACAGTCATAAAGGACTTCAACTGGGATGGAAAAGACGTGGTGATTCCCGGGCCTGAAGAAAACATCACTACCCACGTAAAGGGATACCTGAGTGTTTACACTTATCCCTTTACGTTGGGCCCGTTGGACCCAGTGATCATCCAATTCTGCAAAAGGTACGAGGTGTGCGTCGGTCAAATCCACCCCTCGTTCTGAAGGATAGTCATTCTCCTTCGATTCTTTGTGAGCAAGATCGATAGATTCCCTTTCACCGTTGATCATCTGACGCGCTTGTAGAGTCCCCGATTCTTTCGGGGGCCTAATCAAACTAGCACGTCCGGCCACTAAAGCTTCGTTCTCGAGAATTGATGAGGATCGAGACCGAGGTTGGCTAGGTTGATTTTTCTGAGTGAGGACCTCGAACTTAATCCCGACTATGGACATGTTGTTCCTCGAAGAGTGGAACACAAAACGTAAGTAAAGTTCTTCTTCTCCCAGAATTTAATGTTTTTGCTCACCTTTTCCACTTTCTTAACGATATTTGGTTGTGATGCAGTTGTTGCTTAGGTTCCAAAGGCATTTCCTCGACTTAGGGAGTGGGTCGAGGGCGTCGTCTCTAAGAAACCGTACTCCGAGCACGCATGACGCGAACTTTTGAAGGGCCGGTGGGAGGCCCGTTCTCACGATGAGATTCCTTCATGTTGTGGACAACACTTGGGCTTCTTTCGTGCTTAATTTTCTTTTTTCTTTGTCTGTCTTGGGAAGTGATGTCGCCCAAACTCACACCACTACTTGGGATTGTGAGGCGGTCGATGCAATTATAAATACCCAACGTGAGTCGGGGTCGATTCCACAAAGAGCTTTATGTGGGATTAGGTATATATCTAGTCTAGTGAATGACATGCCCAAGATTGCACTTCCACCTTTTCAGTTGTTGTTTTGACTTCTAGTTTTTATGTTAATGCTTGTGCTAAGAGACAATGTTTTTGGTTTTGGTTGTTAAGTTATAAAAGATCTAGGGTTGCGACTTCCGTCTAGTTGGTTACCTAACAGATTTAGAGCTTTAGGGCATGTTCGGTTGATCGGGATACAATATAGAAATCACACGCAATTACTCACTCTATACCTCTCGGTAGTTTGAGTGATTTTTCCCAATTTAGCTTTCTAAAGTCCAAATGGGTATTTCACGAAACAAGTGATAAGTGCTCAAGTCGGGTCTTAATATCTCTAGATTCTACCCTTTAATTGGGGATATCAATTTCTTAAGTTCAGCCCAATTTCTTGTTAGCCAAGTTTTCCAAGACATAGTCTCCCTTTCTCAAGTAGAAACTAAGTCAATTTGGCATGAATCAATGTTTGCAACCATTAATTCTAGAATTCAAGCAAGAACTAGGCTAAATATACTCAATCATAAATAAGCTCTAAATCAATCACTCATTAAGTACTCATATTAGGGTTGGGTCACAACCCTAGCTAAGGGTTTAGCAACTCATAGAATATAAAGAAATTAAAGAAGAAACAAAGATAAAACTCATAATATAATATTAAGAGAAGAAAATCTAATGTTAAAATGTTAAACTATTACAAAGTTACCCAGTACAGTAAGGAAAAATGGCTATCTATTCTCAGGTGCACCAAACTTAAACTAAAAATGACAAAAAGATTTATTAATACCCAGCTAAAATTATCTGAAAAAATTGCCCCTGGGGAGGTTGTGCGGCCGCACAATTCTGTGTGCGATCCGCACAATTCTGTGTGCGATCCGCACTTTGAGGCTAACTTGACAGGGTGGCTTTCTGCGGCCGCATAAATCTGGGTGCGGTCGCACTTCCTCTACTTGTGCGGACTGCACATATCTGAGTGTGGACACACTCTTGATCTTGGGTTGGACTGGGACACTTTCTGCGGACTGCACATTTATGAGTGCGGCCGCACAGAATAGTGCGGTCCGCACTTCTTCAGGCCTCAAGAACTCAACTCTCTTATTCTTGTCTTCTATGGCCGCACAATAACTGTGCGGTCCACACTTTATTAAGGGAATCTGTCACTGACTCTTCAGAGTTTGCCGCCGCACACAATATTGTGCGGTACGCACTTTGGTCCTTTTTGTCCTATTTTGGTCCTTGTCAAATTTTTACTCCTTTTTGAGTTGATTTTCATTTCTTTGGCTCGTTTCCTAATATTCCTGCAAGAAAGCACATTTCATTAGTTCTCGGGAATACCTTTGAGCATTTTTTAGCTAAAGCGCAAGTAAAAGAGAGCAAATAAGCAGTCAAAATCCCTACTTATCAGGAAGGATGTTGCAATGAGGCCTCAAACCGGCGACGAGGAAAGCCCTGCCGAGTCCCCTACTCCGAGGTAGGGCGAGGAGAAAAGGAGGAGAAGGCCTCCGAGTTCGGACCGAAATCGGAGAAGAAAAAACTGAAGAGGAGGCTGGTGCGCAAATCCAAGGAAAGCACCGGCGCTCTCCCGGGATGAGTCCTAAGAAGAAGAAGAAAATTCGAAAAAGGCGCCCCTTTTCGAGGCAACATCATGCTGCCTCAAACAAGGGGGGCTGTTGAAGAGGCAGCGGCCGAGGCCTCCGAACCAGAGAGGGCAAGAGCCGTTTTGCCCCAAGTTAGGGAGGCCGATCCGAACCGCAAATACGTTACCGATGCTCAGGTTCAAGATCTTGTGCTACTCAATCTTATATGCGATCTAGAATTCTCTCTCCCGAGTTCAAGCCTAGATTCATATATAGTATTCAATTGTTGATCAAGCAATCAAATAATTAAGCACAATATTGAATAAACAAATCAGTATGATAAAATAATAAGAACAATTCAAGCTTCAGACCACAACGTTCATGTAGCACCCACAACTCTAGAACTAATGAACTATAAAGTTAAAGGAAGAGAAGAGAAGAAAAACTAGTTGGAAGCCTCCTCCAAGCGTGGTTTACCGTCCCCCACGGAAATTCTCCATTAAAGTATAGATCCCCTCCAAATTAGATGTAGAATCCCTTTATACGAGTTGAGACCGTGTAAGGCCGAAATAACTTTGCCTCGGACAAAATAAGAAAAATCCCGCACACAGGGTCAAGCCCAGCTCCTCGCGCTTGAGATGGCACCAGACCAGTAGCCTCTTGACTTTCAAATCTTTTCTTACACCCAACTTCCTTTTTCTTTTGTCTTACATTGAGGGG
>ML399455.1:68223-98616 GCA_005239525.1 Nicotiana knightiana | reverse complement strand
CACCGTCTCTTCTTTTTTCATTCTTCGAATTTTCTTTTTTTTTGTCACGTTTTATTTAATTTTACTCCAAATCTCTTTATTTTCACACCGCTTTATTCCTACATAGTTAAATATAATATAAATCATAAAAGTAATATAATTAATACTCAAAAGATAATTAAAAGTACTGGAATATGAGGCGACAATGAGTAAAATATATGCATTTTTTATCGAACATGATGCTCCAACCAATTTATCCACCGCTATTTTAAGTCTCGTAGTCAATACTTTGGCTATTAACTTATATAACGTTGTGCAACAAGCAATAGGTCTAAAGCCCATTACATAAGTAGGATTAGGTACCTTTGGCGTTAAGGTGATTGTTGTGCAATTAATAGCCTTAAGCAGTTTACTATTCTGAATGATCTGGAGTATAACTGTGATAATGTCCACTCTAATTAATGGCCAGAATTCCCTGGCATATCCCTTAGATCCTGTAGGATTTCTTCCCAGCTAACAGGTTTTAGTAGTTGCTGCTGTTGAATCAAGGTAGTTCTTGTGCAGCTTCCCCAGTAAGATTTGAAAGAATTGAATAAATTCCTTCTGTAACTATTTAGGGTCTGTAATTTTTAGGTTTTGCTCAGTAAAGATGGACACTCTATTTCTGGCTTGTCTGGCCTTCAAGAATTTAGAGTTTTGCATCCCCACAAGTGATCCAAGTAGCTTTCTGTCTTAGTACCTTTTTCTTGTATTGCTTCCCATTTCTGTAGTTCTATAATAGTTTGCTTTTCATCATTTATTAGCTAGGGATTGAACAGGTTAGCATTAAAACTATCCTGCATATCCTTCAGTATCACATGCATATTACTCAATCTATTCTCCACAGAGGAGAATTCTTTGGTCATGCCTCTCTTTGCATTTCAATCTCTTTTAGTTTGCTCCAGATTGCAAACATAGTATGACATGTTTTGGATTCCTCCAAACTGTGTGTACCTGTTGTTTGAAACTCTCTTGATTCAGTAGAACATGTAACAGTCTAAAAGGTTTGTTAGTCCTTTTAGTTGTCACTTTAGTATCAAGTACAACGGGAGAATGGTCTGAACATTCAGGGTTCATATATATAGCTTCACTACAGCCGAACTTGTGAAACCATTCTACATTTCCAAAGACTCAATCAATATGGCTGTATATTGTTTTAGCAACATGGGGGTGGGTTTGACATAGGAGGTAACCCGTGACTAACCTTAGCTCCTCTGGCTTCTCTCTCCATAGCTACAGTACCAGCTTTTCCCTTATCTGGCTTCTTTGGAGACTTTCCCAATTGTATCATCAATAGTTCAAATTGATTCATAGCCTTCAGCAAATCATAGTTGACCAGAAAGTCTCGTTCAGCGTCATCCTCCTGGTGATCATCACTTTGGATAACAACCTGCTTCCCATTTGTTACAACCTAAGTTAGGCCTGGAGGTTCATGCATATCCTTCACCTCAGCCTGATTATAGTTCTCAGAGTCTTGCTGGTAGTGTTAACTGCTTCTGCCTGTTTAGCTATCCATTCAGTTATAGTCTACTTCTTCTTTGTATTTCTTATTTGCATTCTTCTTTGTATTTCTTATTTGCAGGAGGTATCTTTTCAACTTAATTCCTCTCTTTTGCATTGCCCTGAGAGGTGACCAAATTGATGGCAGTCGAAGCATAGTTTTGGCTTCTATTCATAGTCAATGCGCTGCTCCCAAATGCTACCATCTGGTCGTTCGATTACAGCACATCTGGTCGTTCGATTGCTCATTCTGCAGAATCATGGCCTTATCCTCCTTTGTATCAAACGCAAAATATGAAATACCCATCATCGTGCAAAAACACCTTCGAAGTAGCTACTGATCCAAACCCCATATACAAACTTCAACATTTCTTTAAAAGCAGGCCTAATAACGGCAGATTCCCATTTCCGAATTTAAGTTCTACAGAGCTTAATTTGACTATCTTAACACCATCTCTTACCACAGAGAGAAAAATTTTCAGTTGCATACCTTGTTGTTTCGATCTATTTCCTTTGACTATATCTGCCATGGTTGGGGAAGCCCCAATAGTACCAACAGAGATTTCCAGCGTTCTAGCAGCTTCATGTGTATCCTCTCCCTTCTTAGCAACTGGTATAGCTTCCTCTTCCTCTATCGGCGTAGTTTTCTAGATTTCCTGCACCAGTGGTGCCCTAAAAGCATTGGCAATCGTACTAGGAATCCATTGAGCTAATTGAAGTGGGTTAAGTTCCTGAGGAAATTAGTTCTCATATACTGTTTTACTAATGCAATACAAACTCCATGAACACGATAATTCTTGTCACCTCAAAATTGCATAGATAATTCGACCGACACTACAATAACATACTACTACAATAAATACGATGAATTGGAAAATTGAAAACTGGTCAAGGTAAAATGTCAAAATCAAACTATACATAAATACCCAAAAAGAAAAAGGTAGAATAATTTTTTCTACTACAGGCTACAGCTCGGCAATGTGATAGCCGGCGGGCGATGCATAACGACACGTTTTATAAGCTTGCTTCACGAATCGGAGAAGCCAGAGGAGTTAAGTACAAAGGCGAGTCGCATGGAGTCGAAAACGGCTCCGTTTGGATTTGATTCTCCGGCAACTCTTCGACGGCCAATTCCGGCACCGGAGACGTCATTTCAGGCGACTCTTCGTCGATCTTCATACACTGCTGCAAGCTCATACTCTTATTAGTCTTCTCAGCAGAAGAACACAGCGACTTCTCAGACTCCAAATCTTCTTTTTCCTCTTCCTTAATTGTAAAGAGAAATCTCGAAGGCCCATACATGCCCTGAAGCTTCAACAAATCTATAAGCTCCATTTCTGCCGGTTCTGGAGATGACACGGCGGAGTTCGGACTCGGACACGAGTTGGGTCCGACCCGAGAGAGATTACTCGTTTGTGTTCTAAGGCAAAAGAAAAGGAGAAGCTCTTTCGAAGTCGAAGAAACGGAAGAAGTAAACGACGAAATAGGAGAAGAAGAGGAGATCTCGGAAGGTTCTAGAACATTTCTATGGACATGAATCGGAATGTTACGGCGGAAATTGCGGCGGCGCCAGAGTATAAAGAAGAGCTGAGCAAACAGAGCTAATAATGAGATCACAAATATTATCGTTAGAACTGTTCCCACTGGGCTTAGAACCCCAAACGTCATGGCAATAACCGGTTGTTTGCCGGTGGGTTGTCGCCGGCGACGGAGGATATGTAGGATATTTTGGAGTATAGGACTACAATTAAAAGTTGCAAGTTTCTAACGGATAGATTTCTTGGAAATTGAGAGAGAGATGAATGAAAAAGTTAAAGGTTAAGAAGAGAGGACGAGAGCTAGGTGACGTGGACCGGCTTTTTAATACTTTGAAATAAATACGCGGAACTTTCCTTTTGATACTTATCGAACACAAAATTTGATATTTTCCTTTTATTTTCTAATGTATGGGTAATACTTAAATCTCTATAATAATTTTATTTATTTTGAATATTTTTTAACTGTTATAAAAATTATTATTATTAAAAATATATTGTGTAATAGAACATAAAAACATATTTTCAAAGAAAATTTAACTCTTATAGTAAAATGCGATAATAAAGAATATCTCTGTTATCAAGAAGTTTGAGCCGTGTATACAGTGGCGGAGGTAGAGTATAGTTACTGGATCCCCGGGAACCCAGTAATTTTTGTCGAGACTCTGTATTTTTATTAAAAGATCTATTAAATATCTATAAATATGTAACTGTGAATCCAGTTATTATTGTATATTAATTTGAGATTATAATAGGAACTCATAAACTTCAAATCATGAATCCGCCTATGCAGGTATCGTCAAAATAAACCACCAAAATGATAACTTGTAGAGTTTGGGTTTCTCCATGTTTGTGGTTGGGACAAAAGCTAAAGACGTCACTTTTGTATATAATAATGTTTGTATTGAATCTTTTTAGTTCTTATTATAAGATGTTTGTATTTACAAGTTTACAACCCCATCGACTCCCTAGTATTTGGTATCATTAAAGGATATATTAAGATTAGTTTTGCCCTTTGGTATTTAGTATCTTTCAAGAGTTTTGGCACCTTGTTTACAAACACTTGGACATAACTGATGATCATTTTCTTTCGATTTCTCATCCGGTGTTTGATATTAGTATTGAAGTCCGACAATATCCGAATTCGATAACTAATGATCTTTTTCACGTCGAATATGTTAAAAAGAGTGAAACTAACTTATTAATTGCTTTTCCGTGTTCTTTCTACTTACAAATGCCCTACTATATTATGTTAGAGATAGCGTTCCTTATTAATTTAAGTGTATCTAAAAATTTATAAAGATATACATTAAACTACTTCACCTATTGGCTTAACTTTTGCTGAATGATTAGGTTCTTTCACATGAAATTGTGGTTAATTAAATTTGGTACGCCAGTAGCTACTGGTCTTAGGGTAAATGCTTTGTGCGTGTGGCCTACAACAATAACTATATAATTTTAACAATTACATAACTATTAATAAATAATATATTTGTGTTCTTGAACAAAAAGTAAAGAAAATAATTTATTTATTATTGCGTTAAGTGTTCGTACTTTAATAATGATATCGAAATTTTTAAGTAAGATATTTTCTTACTTAAATAATATTTTTTCTTATAAATTTTTATATAATATATAAAATTATATTAAATAATTAAAATATATTTAAATTAAGTACATACTTCTCTCTTTCAATAGTACCGAACTGTATATAGAATCTTCTCCTTAGAGCTGAAAGTTCAAACATATTTCATATGAAAATGGCATAAGCAAATATAAGGAAAAGAAATAGTCCTAAATATTATGACTCGTATTTCTCCCCGTATATTTTTCTTAAAGTTCTAAATATTATGACTTCCTACAAATTTAAATAAGAAAAAATTTACAATCAAAATTTTAATTGATTCTTTATACATGTCCTTTTGCTGGACCTTCTCCTTGAGCTCGAACTCAAGGTGACTCACCTCCATCCTGATGATGAAGCTATCATGATGAAGCACCGAGGCCTGGAGCATAAAAAAGGCAAAATCGTTAAAATCCACTAAGGAAAAATAGACTCTTTAAAGATATGAACGAAAGAAAATATACCATGTTCAGCGCCTGGTATGCCTCGTTGAAGAGGCTCAGCGTGTCCACCTTGTTCATCTTCACCTGGTCCTCTTTGGTTACCAAGGAACGAAGGTAGCTAGCCACACAGACCGACATTAATAGCATCCTGATATCTGCCTGTAAACATCACCGTCTTCTTCCAGTCAGGGTTCGCACTTGGGCAAGAAACTGCTTCACAAACTTGGGGTTCAAACTTGGACCGCCTGACCCTTGCAGCACATCCCTTTTTGGGTTCTCCAGGTGGCCAAAACCGGAGTAGTCTTCCAGCACACCGACGTCTATGCCTTCGAAAAACAAATTTTGGGCTTTATCTGCCGCCCATGATGCCTCGGTCGATTTCTGTACCGGCATGAACCTTATCAAAAAGAAGTTATGTGTGAGACGGTGACTCCGGGATGTCAAGGACGTTGGTAGCCTCCCTCGAAACCAGGGTAGCTTCTCGAAGGCGTATGCTGGCTCGTGGGAGACAAATTCCATGTCATCATCCTCGGGGTAGTCCTTGAGCCGTAGAGAGAATCAGGATCTAGGGTCCTGGCACGAGTACTTTTCTTGGTACTCTTTCTGACTCCGATCGAGATCCTCTTCTTCTTGGCCCGGCGGGAGCATCCGAGGAGTCAGAGGACCTTTTCTTCTTTCTTGTTTTCTCCTCCTTCTTCATAGCATCCTCGATAGTAAGTTTTACCGAAGCAAAGAGTTTTTCAGATGGGGACGAGACCACGGCCTCGATAATTTTCCGGAGCTCGGTAGTCTTGGGCAAACCTATGAAAAGAAAGAGTGACTTCGCCAAAATGACGATAAAACAAAACGACGTTGAAGGAAATTCAATTAGGGGAAGAAATACACTCACCATGAGAACGAGCCTCCTATTTTCCTTTAGAAAGTTTGCACCACTCGCGCTCGGAGTAAGTCAGCTATTTGCAGATGCCCTTGACCCACTCCTTGAAACGGGGACTGCGTTGGTTACTCGGGCGACAAATGTATATTGGGAAAGACGGGTAATGAGAAAGAAGTGTAAATTCAAAGTGTTATTTTGACACCTTAAGAGGAGATGAACTTACGTGTTGAGTTCCACTTCTCAGGGAACGACAGGGACTCGGAGGGAGTGAGATCTTCGGTCTTGATCCGAACAAATCTCCCATGCCATCCTCTGTGTCTGCCCTCGTCGATGCTCAAGAAAAGAGCCTTCTTTGCCCGTCGAGTAAGCTTGATTAAACTTCCTCGTAAGATTCGGAGGTTTTAGGAACGGAGTAGATGATCTATCGTGAACTAAGGCTCCTCCGTGTTATTGGAAAAGTGATTGAGGATGGTCACGGTCCTCCAAAAGAACGGATAGATCTACCCGAGACAGACCTCGTACCTCTTAAAAAAATTAAGGACCAATGTGTCCATAGGACCAAGCATGAAGGGATACATAAAAACGCTTAAGGATCCCTCAATGTGCGTTGTGATGTCCTCATCAGGGCCGGGGATGACTACGTCCTTACCTTCCCACTTGCAATCATCTCGGACTGCTTGGAGAATTTCTTCGGTGATAGAGAAAATATACCTCTACGCCTCCTCACCCCGATCTCCTTGTTTGGTTTTTTGACCTTAAAGTCGTTATATATGGATCAGCCTTCGGGGATAAACTCTTTGAGAGGAGGTTCTGGGACTACTACCGGAAGGCTAGCCATATCTGCGGCCAGGGTAGATGTTGAAGGAGCTGTAGTTTGAGGCATCGATTTTGAGGTTTTGGCCATCTTTTTCTGGGAATATGAAGGGTTGAAGGCTGATATAAGGTTTGAGGATTGACATGACGATTTGAAGGTATAGCTTGATGATTTAAAGGCAAAGTATTAAGATTTAAAGATTGAAGATGAAGATATGAAGATTTGAGGGAATGATGAACAAGTAAAAAATTCTAGGTTAACTCAAGAAGATTCGAAATCGGAAAGCAAAAAGGTAAAAAAGGAAACCCCAGCTTTTATAGGAGGAAAATAATTAGTGTGACAGTTTGCATTCGACGCCCACCGAGGATGGTCAAATGGTAGCTGACACGTGTCCAAAATTATAACGACGCGATTGATAGGATGTTTCATTGACTCATCAACCCGCTTGTAGCGTACGGAGGAAGGAGCCGAGGTAAGTTAATCACTTCTTGTCGTTTCTATAAATCTACTCTCCGAAAAGTGATGGGACTATGTGTTTGCGGGTAAAATCAGGAATAAAGTTAGCCCAATTTCCCCGTAAAGAAATGAGAGGACAGCGCGACCCGATATGCCATCGGGTAAAGCCGAGGACTCCCACATATCGGAGCCCGGGGAGGACGAATGGTGCGCTAAGAATCGGACAACCAAGCATGAGAAGAATTGAGCTCGAGCAAAGTAAAGAATCGAGGCCAAAGGAAAGACGATTAGACAGGACAAATGAGAGGCCGAAATATCTGCCCTTAATCGGATATTACGGTGCAAATGTCGCCCGATATCAACTGCATATCACTATTTACTAGAAGAGAAAGACTTTTTACCTTATTTAGACTTGTAATAGGATTGAAAATCACCTACTATATAAAAGGGAGAACCTTTTATCTTTAAGATCATTGTTTGGCATGCATACCAAAGCTATAAAGTCAATTTTTGTTCACTAATTACTATTTAAAGTGTTCTTGTGCTGCTTATTTATTTAGTTGCAACTGAGCCCGATTCGAGGGCTTAATTGGAACCAACTTTCAGTGTTCACCATAAAGCTAGGCCTAATCATCTATCATGTTTGGTTTGATCGTTTCGTTTTCCTTCAATTCAATTATTTACTGTTCTTAGATCATTCGTGTTAAATTAAAGGGGAACTTTCATAAATGACTACCTTTTAAGGAGCTTTTAACAATCTGTAGCTATATATTATGTATTTATGTTTCGTAGCTAGTTTTGGATATTTTGATGTATTGAAGTGTATTTGAAGAAACAGTTAAGCTGTATTTTTTTATTTTTTTTATTTTTTCGTGTGTATTTGAGTGTATTTGAATACACTATTCAATTGTATCCAACATTATGTGATGTTGCAAGGTTGAACATATTCGACTGTATTTGAATGTATTTACACTAAAAACTGACGAAATGAAGAATACAGTCAAATCCGATCAAATCTACAGCGAAAATACAAATACACTATATTAAAAATGAAGAATACAATCAAATCCATTAGGATACCCGGTGAAATATATTAGACAATTGTATTTACACTAAAAATGAAGAATACATTCAAATCCTTTTAAAAATTAACTATATTTAACTAAAAATAATAATGAATACAGTCTAATATTCAACGAGAATACAAAATACACGGTATTTAAAATGGAGAATGCAATCAAACCGCATCGGATCTCCGGCGAAAATCCAAAATATGCTTTAGATCTCTGACGAAAATAAAAAATACACTGTAAACGTGAAAGGCAATGAAGAAGAAAGAGGTGACTTCTTTTTCGGCGTGAAAAGTAGTGATGGAGGAATAAGTGTCACGACCCAAAATCTACTAAGGTCGTGATGGCACCGGACACCATCGTCAGGTAAGACAATTATTAATTAGTTGAAATAAATTCTTGTTTTAACATTTATGAAAAAGTATTTCCTTTCACTTTATTACATATTAACTAAATAAAATATGTTAAGTAAAATAATGGTTTGAATATTCTATTTTAGCAAATATATCCCAACACATCCCAGAACTCAGTGTCACAAGTACAGGAGCAATTTCTAAGAATTTCACAATTTCTACAAAGCTTGTCCGAAATAAAAGTGGACAAGGAAAATTAAAATAATGTAATACAGTGTGAGGGAGACTCCCTTAGCTGCGGATCGCCTCCGGATGATGCAGCTCGCCTTAGTCTCCAAATCCGCCACATCACTATGAAGGTACCTATGCAATAAAATGCACAACAAGTGTAACATGAGTACAAAAACAACGTATACTCAGTAAGTCGCCCACCTAACCACAGAGAGGTAGTGACGAGAGGTCGAATAAACACTCACTAAGGTCCAACAAATTACTTTAACAGAATATGATGAACACGGTAGGCATGTAAAGGTAGTAAAGCAGCAAATATATAAGGCACTGAAGTCCAAGTAAAAAGTGGAAGTAAATAAACAGTTACTACTTCCTCATTTTTTCCCCCAAATATTTTAAATAAACAATTACTTCTTGTTTTCCCCCCAAATATCTTACCACTTCAAAATCCATGAAAACTTTTAACAATTTAGCATGTGCATACGGAATAAGGACAACCGGCCTGATTCGTCATAATAATCATCTACGTGCACTGCCGAGGATCGAACGACCCATACCATAAGTGCACTTTTCAATAAAATAATCATGTCTATGCACTGCCGAGGGTCGAACGGCCCGAACCATAAGTGCATATTTCAATAAAATAATCATACCTATGCACTGCCGAGGGTTGAATGGCCCGAACCATAAGTGCATCTTTCAATCCGTCGTGGCGTACGGCTCGCTCCCATGAGAGTGGGGTAAATAACACTCCGATCGCGTAATGTAAATTGCGAAGGGTTAAAAGCAGTCAGGCACAATCAATAGTCCACCCCGAATACGTCGGGAAAACAAATACTTCAAGTAAATGACAGATTCCTCTTTTAAAAACAAAAGAATAGTATTTAAATCCTTTCTCGAAATTCATTTTCCAAGTTTAATAACATTCAATAATATCACCTTATCAGGTATGCAATTATCCACGGAGGAAAATCAATTCTCTTTCTAGCTGATTAAGAAAATGAACTCTAGTCTTCTTTAGATATTCAATTACGATTTCGATTATATTAACAGTCTAATATTACAGCAGGATCACAGGTACAACAGGTAAGGCATGCTAGTGGGTCCTAGACTCCCCTGACATGGCATAATACTAGCTACGCACGGACTCCCCTCACCTTGTGCATACGTAGCCCCCGCAGATAGTAGCACATACTAAATTAGTTCACCTAGGGGGATAATTCCCCCTCACAAAGTTAGAAAGGAGACCTATCTCGCTCCGCAGTCCCATAACCGGCTTCCAAGCCCTTCCGACGACTCTCATGGATGCACAAGGCCCCAAAACTACCAAATAACGGGCAAAGCAATGAAAATTCATCCTAATACTCGCAACAAATTCAAATTATATACTTTCCCAACTCCGCTCGGTGAATTGACCAAAATTCCCTCGGGCCCACGTGCCCGGAATCTGAGATTTCTCGAAGATATATTCTACCCATAGCCTTATTAACTCAAATATACAATTTACTCTAAATTACATGCTCAATTTCATGGTTAAAAATCGAAATACAAATTCTAGGTTTCTTTAAGATTTTCCCAGTTTCCTACAAGTCGTCATGTATAATCCCATGTAATAACCTTGTATTTAATTTGGAAACATGAAGGAGTTACTTACCTATCATTGCCTGAAGAAATCCTCTCTTTGAAGCCTCCCAAAATCGTCCAAACCAAAAGAAAAATGGAAGGAAATGACCAACAATCTCGGTTTTAAAACATTCTGCCCAGGCCATTTTTCGCACCTACGATTTCGCAGGTGCGACCAAACCTCCACACCTGCGGCATTCCTCAGCTTAAGCCAACATCGCACTTGCGCCCCATAGCCCGCATTTGCGACTTCGCAGGTGGAAGTCGCAGGTGCGGAAATATCATCGCACCTGCGCTCCCAGACAGACCACCACTACTTCGCACTTGCGGCGCCATAGCCGCACCTGTGGCCAAAGCCTCGCAGGTGCGGTCACACCAGATGACAGCAAATTCTAGCTCCTTTTCTAGCTTCAAATATTGATTCGTTAACCACCCGGAATCCACCCGAGGCCCTCGGGACCCCGTCCAATTATATCAACCTGTTCCAAAAAATAATGCGGACTTGCTCGAGGCCTCAACTCACATAAAAAAATATCGAAACCACGAATCGCACCCAAATCCCAATTTTATGAAGTTAGAAATTTCCAACTTCTACATTTGATGTCGAAACCTATCAAATTACGTCCGATTGACCCTAAATTTTGCACACAAGTCATATTTGTCATTACAAACCTACTCCAACTTCCGAAATTGCATTCCGACCCCGATATCAAAATTCCCACTTTCAGTCGGATTTCTCAAAAACCTTCAAATTTCACTTCAAAATGACCTACGGACATCCGAATTCACTTCTGATCATGCTCCAACCTCCAGAATCACCATACGAATCTATTCCCAGACTCGGAATCCCAAACAGACATCAATATCACTAAAATGCACTTCAAGCCAAACTTAGGAAATTCCTTCAAATATGCTGACTTCTACAATATACGCCGAAACGCTCCCGGGTTATCCAAAACCCGATCCGGACATACGCCCAAGTACGAAATCATCATACGAACCTGCAGGAGCCTTCAAATCCTGATTCTGGGGTCATTTACTCAAAATTCCAATATTAGTCCATTTCTCTAACTTAAGGCTTCTGAAATGATAGTTTTTCTTTCCAAATCAACTCTAAAGTTCCCGAGATTCAATTTCGACCACACCTACATGTCACAATACCTGAAATGGAGCTGCTCATGACTTCAAACCGCTGAACGACGTGCTAGAGCTCAAAATGACCGATCGGGTCGTTACATTCTCCCTTACTTAAACAGACGTTCGTCCTCGAACATGCCAAGAACTGCTCTGGAATTACCTGAAATCACTGTTTAACACCTCGAGCACATGTACGTGCTACCACAACCCAGTTGAGTACATTAGCTTGATCAAATCTGAAGATTTCTTCCTTTATACATATAATAGGCTCCGAACCTAGTTCCAACACCTGAAATTTCTCTGCCAGGCCTAGTTCCAATATATAAACGCCGTATCAACTACCACACGCTATACCAGAACATGACTTCGTACACTTGTTGAATTAGCACCATGCACCGCATAATTCACCACCTGACCACAACGACGCTCCCTGAACCTTAATAGCTAAAATTCCATGAATCCGATGCTCCCAAGGCACCTCATGACATATATATACATCCTGCTATAATGCTGGCGATACCACCACAACGGAGGAGATGGATAGAAATCCATAACCAACTACAGAGTTAACAAATCATTGAATATCTCATCTTGACTAGAATCTTCACCTCGTTATGAACCTGAATAATGGCAATTGTCCTTCAATGTACTCCATATAATCTTATCGCACTGATCCCTGATCCAATAATCTCGTCTCACCCAGTATGAACTGCTCAAACAACAAATCACCCCAACACGACCAACAGTCTCACATGACACCACAACGCGCCAATAGGCCACAATTCGAACACGATACATAAGGAATGACTCAGGAAGGGACTACTCGACTCACGCAACTTATTATGAACTCTTCTCAGAAAGTAGAAAGTAAACACAGGAAAAATAAGTATAGGAACCTTACTCATCATTACACTGTTGCGGCGTGCAACCCGATCCAAATAACATACCCATGGCGGCGTGCCACCCGATCCCAATAAATACCCGTGGCGGCATGCCACCCAACCCCACCATAAAATTCATATAAGGAAATATACACGGAGCTGAATTGCTCACTATTACAAATTACTAAATATCGATCATAAGCACGCTAAGTGCATAATACCATCCTGAGGAGACTGATAAAGCCACATGCTACAAAACTTAAGCACAACTGAGGTGCGATATATATACTCTGAATCTCAAGAGCTCTCCCGCTCGCATAACATCATCACTACACGGAGACTCAACACATAGGGATCTATTAAGTCATTTCCCAACTCACACGGCACACTCACAACATTACATGAATTTGACAAAGACGGAACAACACGTGATATTCCATTACCCCTCCTTGAGGAGCGCTATACTGAAATGAACATATCTGCCTCACTTAAAGACTATAATCATATTTAAATCCATCCACAAACATCGAGTCTACCTTGCTCGCACCAAACTAAGCTAATAGCTTTACCTGGGTCCAAATTAACCCACTTTCTCTCATAATACGCGAGAAGAACCATCATAGTCGGGACAAACACCCCACAATCCACAACCAAATGAACTGAACACCTTCCAGGCATAAATTCTCAAATAAGCAATATTGCACTTCTTTAAAATCAGTCCAAATCTTCAATCCATTAAGTGACTACATGTCAAACTTATACAATCTCCTCGTGGTTACGCTCCCACGACCTTCCACACCAGGTAACAAGTCTGCATATCCGCATCACCGACCACACTAATACTGCACAACGCATCAAGAATCCACGACCAGGGTACAAAGCCCCTTTCACCGAATATCGATCCCAGGTGACACTGAAGATAACACCAGCTAACTCTGGACTCTCAAATCACTTTTTCTTGCTCATCCGAGCTCATGACGTCCTTGTTAACACTGAACCGCAATCTCGATTCTTACTCCAATTTACACACTGCCTACCGCACCTAACATGCCAATATGAGGTAGCGCAAGAATTCCATCATAACTTCTGAACCACCAATAAGGTGAACACTTCATCATATAGAGACCTTTTACTTAACTCAATTCAAGAGTACCATCTCAACACACGAGTGAATTCTCACAATCATCCATCATGCAAATCCTTAAGTAGTAGTCTATACCACCATAACCCTTCCGAGATCCGCCTACACCTGACAGACCATAATACTCTAATGCTTCCAAAGAAAAATCTATTTCGACGGCTGACATGCCTCGCATACACCGGCACAAACCACATGCATAGCTTAATCACATCGAAGGAACTGATCAATGTCGTAAATATGCCATTTCAACCATGGCTAATCAATTTATCTTCTTTTAATCATCTTCAATTGCCTCAGGAATAATAGTAACTTCCTTCATCCAATAGAAAACTCAACCCTTACTCATCCCGAGTGACCTTAATTCACGAGATCATGCTGCCTAAACCCCGCAATCCGTCTCGTACCCTCTTGATAGTCTTTCTACAATCCGGAGTTTATTTCCCTCACTCCTCCAATACTATCCTGCACGCTGGAACATATCATAGAACCCCAACCATTTTCCTTTTCTCAGGAATTACGCTACATAAGCTCAATCCTCGATCACACTGCTGCCTGAAACCCTTAAACGCCGCATTCTTAACTTTGAATTCACTAGGACCGCTTTTGAATTCACTAGGATCGCTATTGAGAGTCACCCACTCTGACTGGTCCTGAATACAATCAACTCCAAGGCTCTCCTAGCACATGAACACCCTTTTCAATGGGACGCGTGACCGAGTCACTATCCTTACAACTCGCCTATGCCTTAAGCATAAATTCTGAATCTTCCAAAGCCTAACCCCGGTCTGACAGGGCCAACTTTTGTACACATTCATCAAATCCCACGCACAATCATCATCTTACTCCTTTACCTTAGCTGTGATAACTTTCCGACATGCCGACAATTCGCAACCTCATGAGAAGACAATCCTACAACCCAACTGCATATGGTGGGACTCCCCCACTTAGCCCGAAGCTACTCCTTGCACCACTCTAGACCCTGCCGAGGTCCTTTATCCTTTGTTAACATGATCTTGCTCAACCAATCCGTCCAATACTTCCAAATTCCCTTGCTAGCACTACCTAAATACTCAAATTCTCTAGCATCATGCACACATTCTGCCTCCTACCGAATAGCCACTAGAATCCCTCGGAGAAACTTGCCAACCATGCCATTGCTAACCTATTCACAGGAGATAATCCCACCTGTGGAAATCACCAACTGACACCTTCCAACGGCGCTGAAATGCACACTCTCTGCGACATCAATACCCCATCCTACGCCCTGCTTCATTTACCAACTTTACTAGTCTTTCCGCTCCTCATAGACATCCATTATGTGCGACAATAACTTCAAATTCCAAGATATGCTGTCGCTCCCCCATTTTGCGACTGCTTGACTCTCGCTTCTTACACCTGGCCTCCTAGAAATAGAACCACCGCCTAGCCTCAATTCAATATCATCCTCTACCAACCGCATTCTTCAATACTCTTTCACCCTACTCTGGCCCCATGCACCCGAAGAGACCATAGCACCGACGAACTTAACACATTCCATTCGATCAAAGATGCAAATAGCACGTCATAGGTGAATACTCCACCTTACTTGAAACACCAAGTCTTGCTACTTCATTAATCCAAAACCTGGCCATCTATAGATCAATCGCCTTCCTTCCGCCGGAATCTAAATACTGAAATCTCGAAATCACACTCTGTGAAGACCTCCCTTCAAGCCATTCACCACCCCCAACATACGGGCAAGCATTCTATCATCATATCGACATCGCGCGATAACCAATCGCAAGCATCATCACAACCGGAACATAGCCTCAAAGTTCTCAGAAACACAACAACCAAGCTGAAACAACATAATATTCTTCTGCAGGGCAACAACAATAGCCCCATCCAACTACTCATGGAAACACCCCGCACCATATCCGTAGCACCATATTAATTCCTTAAATTCCTTATTCATAGCAAGCGCTCCGCGACGCGTAAGATTGAGTAGGAGTAAGCATAGGCATAAGCCTCAAAAGGAATCAAATCGCACGATGAGGAATCAAGAAGGAAAGTACTCTTAACAGCCTTGTAGCCTCTCGAAGATAGGTACAGACGTCTCCGTACCGATCCGCAAGACTCTACTTGACTTGCTCATGACTCGTGAGACCTACGGGAACTTAGCGCTCTGATACCATGTTGTCACGACCCAAAATCTTCTAAGGTCGTGATGGCTCCGGACACCACCGTCAGGTAAGCCAATTATAAATTAGTTGAAATAAATTCTTGTTTTAACATTTATGAAAAAGCATTTCCTTTCAGTTTATTACATATTAACTAAATAAAATTTGCTAAGTAAAACAATGGTTTGAATACTCTATTTTAGCAAATATATCCCAACACATCCCAGAACCCGGTGTCACAAGTACATGACCAATTTCTAAGAATTTCACAATTTCTACAAAGCTTGTCCGAAATACAAGTGGACAAGGAAAATTAAAATAATGTAATACAGTGTGAGGGAGACTCCTTCAGCTGCGGATCGCCTCCGAATGATGCAGCTCACCTAAGTCTCAAAATCCGCCACATTGCTATGAAGGTACCTGTGCAATAAAAATGCACAGCAAGTGTAGCATGAGTACAAAAATAATGTGTACTCAGTAAGTCGTCCGCCTAACCTCAGAGAGGTAGTGACGAGAGGTCGAATTAGACACTCACTAAGGTCCAACAAATTACTTTAAGAGAATATGATGAACACGGTAGGCATGTAAAGGTAGTAAAGCAGCAAATATATAAGGCACTGAAGTCCAAGTAAAAACTGGAAGTAAATAAACAGTAACTACTTCCTCATTTTTCCCCCAAATATCTTAAATAAACAATTACTTCTTGTTTTTCCCCCAAATATCTTATCACTTCAAAATCCATGAAAACTTTTAACAATTTAGCACGCGCATACGAAATAAGGACAACCGGCCTGAGCCGTCATAATAATCATCTATGTGCACTGCCAAGGATCTAACGGCTCGTACCATAAGTGCACCTTTCAATAAAATAATCATGTCTATGCACTGCCGAGGGTCGAACGGCCCGAACCATAAGTGCATCTTTCAATAAAATAATCATACATATGCACTGTCGAGGGTCGAACGCCCTGAACCATAAGTGCATGTTTCAATCCGTCGTGGCGTACGGCCCGCTCCCATGAGAGTGGGGCAAAAATAAAACTCCGCTCACGAAATGTAAATTGCAGAGCGGTCACATGCAGTCAGGCACAATCAACAATCCACCCCGAATACGTCGGGAAAACAAATACTTCAACTAAATGACAGATTTTTCTTTTAAAAACCACAAAATAGTATTTAAATCCTTTCTCGAAATTCATTTGCCAAGTTTAATAATATTCAATAATATCACCTTATCGGGTGTGCAATTATCCACGGAGGAAAATCAATTCTCTTTCTAGCTGATTAAAAAAATGAACTCTAGTCTTCTTTAGATATTCAATTACGATTTCGATTATATTAACAGTCTAATATTATAGCAGGATCACAGGTACAACAGGTAAAGCATGCTAGTGGGTCCTAGACTAGCCGGCCATGGCATAATAGTAGCTACGCACGGACTCCCGTCACCTCGTGCGTACGTAGCCCCCGCAGATAGTAGCACATACTAAATTAGTTCACCTAGGGGGACAATTCCCCCTCACAAAGTTAGAAAGGAGACTTACCTCGCTCCGAAGTCCCATAACCGGCTTCCAAGCCCTTCCAACGACTCACATGGATGCACAACGCCCCAAAACTACCAAATAACGGGCAAAGCAATGAAAATTCATCCTAATACTTTCTACAAATTCAAATTCTATACTTTCCCTACTCCGCTCGGTGAATTGACCAAAATGCCCTCGGGCCCGGAATCCGAGATTTTTCGAAATATATTCTACCCATAGCCTTATTAATTCAAATATACAATTTACTCTAAATTCCATGCTCAATTTCGTGGTTAAAAATCCAAATACAAATTCTAGGTTTCTTCAAGATTTTCCCAATTTTCTACAAGTCCTGATGTATAATCCCATGTAATAACCTTGTATTTAACTTAAAAACATGAAGGAGTTACTTACCTATCATTGCCTAAAGAAATTCTCTCTTTGAAGCCTCCTAAAATCGTCCAAACCAAAAGAAAAATGGAAGAAAATGACCAACAATCTCGATTTTAAAATATTCTGACCAGGCCATTTTTCACACCTGCAATTCGGCAGGTGCGACCAAACCTCCACACCTGCGGCTTTCCTCAGCTCAAGCCAACTTCGCACTGCGCCCCATAGCCTGCATCTGCGACTTCGTAGGTGCGGAAATATCATCGCACCTGATCTCCCAGTCAGAACACCACTACTTCGCACCTGCGACGCCATAGCCGCACTTGCGGCCCCGCACCTGCGGCCAAAGCCTTGCAGGTGCGGTCATACCAGATGACAGCAAATTCTAGCTCCTCTTCTAGCTTCAAATATTGATCTGTTAACCACCCGGAATCCACCCGAGGCCCCTGGGACCCCGTCCAATTATACCAACCTGTTCCAAAACATAATACGGACTTTCTCGAGGCCTCAAATCACATCAAACAACATCGAAACCACGAATCGCACCCAAATCCCAACTTTATGAACTTAGAAATTTCCAACTTCTACATCCGATGCCGAAACCTATTAAATCACGACCGATTGACCCCAAATTTTGTACACAGTTCATATTTGACATTATGGACCTGCTCCAACTTCCGAAATCGCATTCCGACCCCGATATCAAAATTTCCACTTCCTGTCGGATTTCTCAAAAACCTTCGAATTTCTATCTTTAGTCAAATGACTTCAAAATGACCTACGGACATCCGAATTCACTTTTGATCGCGCTCCCAACTCCAGAATCACCATACAAAGCCATTCCCAGACTCGAAATCCCAAACGGACATCAATATCACCGAAATGTGCTTCAAGCCAAACTTAGGAAATTCCTTCAAAAATGATGACTTCCACAATATACGCTGAAACGCTCCCGGGTTATCCAAAATCCAACCCGGACATACGCCCAAGTCCGAAATCATCATACGAACCTGAAGGAGTTCAAATCCAAATTCTGAGATTGTTTACTAAAAATTCCAATCTTAGTCCATTTCTCCAACTTAAGGTTTCTAAAATGAGAATATTTCTTTCCAAATCAATTCTAAACTTCCCGAAATTCAATTCCGACCACACCTACAAGTCACAATACCTGAAATGGAGCTGCTCACGACTTCAAACTACTGAACGATGTGCTAGAGCTCAAAACGACCGGTCGGGTCATTACAATAAGTCTCAGGTCAAACGAATACACTCATATGTGAGAAACAAATAAGGAGAAGAAGCCATAGATTTTGGCATCTCCGTTAGATCCAGTTCTGGTGATGCCTCCGATATTCTTCCTCCATTATTTTTGATGTCGCTAATAGATTGATCGCAACTTTGTGATTTTATATATGGATCTGACGGTGGGTGGCAACAATATTTAAGGGTGATTCGCGGTGAAGGGGGTATAAGGCTGAGGGTGGTGATGTGTGGGGAAGAGAGGAAGAGGCATTTGTTTAATTGGGCTCCGTAGCACTCCGTCGGAGAGGACGGCCGGAGGTGACTTCTCTACTGTCGAGGGAGACGAGCGAGGAAAAATAGCCTTACTCTATTCTTGAAAGAACCTACTTTAATACTCTATAGCACTCCGCCGGAGGTGCGGCCATCTCAAATCTTTTTAAGGTATTAGTCTTACTTGAAAGAACCTACTTTAATACCAATTATTATTTTAGGACGCACCTTGGAACAAGAGGGGAAGGATTGAATTGTATTTTGCCCAATTTTCTCATGTTAAAGAACCTGGTACTTTAACCTAAGTAGTTCAGACACAAACAGAAAATAAAGTGCAAAAATTAAACAACACAATAATTTTTACGTGGAAAACTTATTTTCTCAAAAGAGTAAAAACAATGACCTATATTTGCAGGATTGGCCTCAAGATTTTATTAAATTTTAAGAGATATTGTAGATTACAACTCAATAACCCAGGGGACCAACTCTAGTACCTTAACCCCTACAATCAACCTAATTGTAGCTACCTCTTTCAAGACTATCAACTCTAGCCTAGAAAGCTAACCAAATTCTTCAAATTTGATCACCTAATAATAGTATTTTAAAGACGAGAGTGTAAGGTAGAGTGTTTTATTTATTGCGAGGGGAGGATTTTTCATGACCCGACTTGTCATTTTAAAAATTTACACCCCGTTCGGCGATATAAGGTCTCGAGTAGCTTCGTAATATAATTATGACTTGCGTGTATGGTCGAGTTTAGTTTTTGGAAGATTCGGAATTTAATTTAAAGAAAAATTCTCATTTTGAAGCTTAAATAGAAAGAGTTGACCAGAGAGTTGAATTTTGAGAAAACGACCTCGAAATGGAGATTTGATGATGTCAATTGCTTCATATGATGATTTCGGACTTAGGCGTATATTCGGATTTGGATTTGGAAGTCCGTAGAACAATTCGGCGAATTTTGGTGAAATTAGAAAGTTGACGTGTTATAATTATATTATTTTATGTGCGGACGAGGTAGATTAATATGATGGATAGTAAATGGATATTATAATAAGTGTACGAGACATATTATAAGATATATGGGGTCTAAGGAACGTTCTAAGTCTAAGCCAAGTTGGAAAATTTCATAATAGACTAAAATTCCAAGAGAATGCGCACAAGACCCTACTTTGGACGAGCATTTCTACAAGATATAAGGTTTTGTGAGATTCACAACCTATCAAATATCGTTGAATCTAATTTCCAACACTTCAAACCGTTCATCATTTGGACATTCCTACGCAAAGTTATAACTAAATTACCAAAGGCTGGAAAAATGCGATCCTGTGGGAGAGATTATGCGATCGCATATCAAAATATGCGGTCCGCATACTTGATATGCTATCCCAAAACAGGTCCCAAAGTGGACCAGAACTTCCCAGTTTTGGGCACCGAGTTATGCCATGGTTTTGCTGCCCGCATACCCTTTCTGCGATGCATTATGCGATCGCAGACCTTGTTTCGGAGGCTTAATCTTCCTATTTTCATAACCCGACCCCATGTTGATAAATAGGATTTGGGGCTTATTTTGGGGTGTTTCTCTGAGCATTCTAGAGAGAGGTGAGAGCAATTTAGAGAGATAAGGAGGAAACCCAACATTCAAATCATCGAATCTTGCATCAATGTTCAAGAATCAAGGAACTCAATCACAAAATCTTCATCTAAGAGGTAAGGATTCCATACCCTAGTCTTTAATTTCGATTTTCGGGTAAAGATGGTTGATTAGGAGAATGATTCTTGGATGTGAAAGTATTAGTTATAAATGCTTGTAACAATAAGGTTGTGGGAAGATTGTTGAATTCAAATAGGTAAAGATTGGGTTGAAAATGGTAGAAATCTCCAAAATTTCAATTTAGGATTTGCAAGGCAATCCGATGTCGGAATTTGATAATTTTTGTATGGTTGAACTCGTATCGGAACGGGTGTTCGGATTTGGTAAGTTTTTCCGGGATTCAAAATGTGGGTCCCACTGTCGATTTTAAAATGAATTTCAGATTTTTAATCCGAGATATTAGTAATTTTATACGGAATTAATTCCTACGATTCGTATTGAGTATATTGAATTTTTTGTGATTAGATTTGAAGCTTTTGGACACAAATTCGTGAGGTGGAGGTTTATTGGAATCTTGAATTTGGTTGTGAAACGAGGTAAGTATCTTGCCTAACCTTGTGTGGGGGAAATTACCTCTTAGGATTTCAGTCTTCTATGTTGATTGTAGCTCGTGTACGTGAGGTGACGAGTGCATACTCTGACTTATTTATAGGAGGTTGGACTTTTAGGATTCTTAGGTCCTTATATTCCCTGTATAGGAAGTTGTAATTGTTATATCTGAGTTCCTGGTTGCTAGTTTCATCTCTTCCTGCTTAAATTAGATTTTCTTGCTTTTAGTTTCCCTTTTGTTGTTTATTTGATCATAATTGACTTAACTGGATGTTTTACCTCTTCTACCATCATGTTATAATTCCTCCAACAAAACAAAACTGCCTATTTGACTAGAATTAGTATTATCTAGCCCTATAAATGTTTAACGGTAATTGGAATATCTACACGCTGGTGTCAAGCATGCCCGTGAGTAGTATATTGTGACTTATATGATTGTCCCTTAAGTGCTACTTAGGTTTAGTTTGATAATCATCCATGTTGATGGTATTTCCTTAATGTTGCCTATTACTGAGCATTGGTTCAAGCTGAGTTTTATTCCATGAAGATAATTGTTTAAGTGAGATTGGTTATAGTTGTTTCCCTTGCCGGGATGATCGGTTATTTATTGTTTACTTGAATATTGTGAACCGTTGCTATATTTTTTTGTTTTCCCCTCGTTACATTGTTTCACTTGTGCTTGGCATTCCTTATAGTGGTTATTCGTATGAGTGAGTTTTACCGATCTTGTGATTTAAATTCCTGTATTGATTTGCTCTTCGCACTTTGCATTTTTGTCATTTGTTTCTTTTGTGATTCTTGTGGAAATGAACGTTATTCCTGTCATATTTGAGTTGTTTTCTTTGTTGACTGCATTGCATATTTAAAATTGGGACTGCTGACATATTCCGGGATCTTTCCCCCTGTACTGCATATATACTTTGGGACTACGGACGTATTCCGGGAGATCCCCCAGCACTGCATATTTATTTTGGGACTACGGGCGTATTTCGGGAGATCCCCCTGTACTGCATATTTAAATTGGGACTACGGACGTATTCCGGGAGCTTTCCCCCTGTACTGTATATTTAAATTGGGACTACGGACGTATTCCGGGAGCTTTCCCCCTGTACTGCATATATACTTTGGGACTACGGACGTATTCCGGGAGATCCCCCAGCACTGCATATTTATTTTGGGACTACGGGCGTATTTCGGGAGATCCCCCTGTACTGCATATTTAAATTGGGAGTACGGACGTATTCCGGGAGCTTTCCCCCTGTACTGTATATTTAAATTGGGACTACGGACGTATTCCGGGAGCTTTCCCCCTGTACTGCATATTTACTTTGGGACTACGGACGTATTCCGGGAGGTCCCCCAGTACTGCATATTTATTTTAGGACTATAGACGTATTCCGGGAGATCCCCCTGTACTGCATGACTAATTCTGAACTACGACATGGAATCCCGATTGTTTTATATTGAAGAAAACTATGTTTGAAAAACATTTATTGGAAAGGTACATTTGAAAAGATTTTATTGAAAGGAATTCCGTTTGAGGATTTCGTACTGTAAAGTATATTTATATATCTTTGGAGGAAGTATATTCCAAAGGAAATTTTCCAACTGAAATGATTATAATTTTTAAAAGCTTTCAATATAAACTTGCGATTTAAAGGTTTCGCTCGAAGATTGGACCAATTTACTGGGTTGTTGTCTAAGGCCTGATGTGGAAGAACTAATACAGTGCTGAGTTACTAGTCTTCTTATTGTGTTGTGGTTTCCGGTTTTGGCTTGTACTTTTATCAATCCTTTCTGTGTATTATTATGTTTTTTCGTGGTTGTTTGCTGAATTTCTTCCGTATTGTAGGTGTTCTGTTATTTACTATATTGTGCAGTCATTAGATAGATGTCATATTCTGTCATTTCTATATTTATGTCTGTGTAACTTATTAGACCAGTGGTGTCTTGACTAGTCCTCGCCACGTCTTCACTGAGGTTAGTCTTGATACTTACTGGGCACCGTTGTGGTGTGCTCATACTACCCTTCTGCTCTTTTTTTTTTGTGCAGATCCAGGTATTGATTGTTAGTAGCTGCGCGGATCATTGCCGAGGAGACTCAAGGTAAACTGTTGTCGCGTTCGCAGGCTTCGGAGTCACCTTCCTACTTTTATTCAACTATTCTTACTTATTTCCTAACAATTGTATTTAGGAGTTGTAGAAAATTCCGTAGAGCTAATGACTTGTATTACCGTTTTTGGGAAATTGTAAATTCTGTCAAGATTTCTATATCGAGACTTTTAGATTTCCTTTATTATTGTTGTTATTCAGTAAATGTTAGGCTTACCTAGTCCCTAAGACTAGATGCCATCACGATACCCAACGGAGGGAAATCTGGGTCATGACAAGTTTGTATCAGAGCTCTAGGTTCATAGGTGCTACGAGTCATAAGAGAGTTTAGTAGAGTCTTGCGGATCGGTACGGAGACGTCTGTACTTATCTGAGAGGCTACAGAACTGTTAGGAATTTCCACTTCTTTGATTCTTTATCGTGCGACATTTATTCAGCTTGAGGCATATATCTTACATTACTTTGCATTCACTCGTGTATGAAATTGCACAATCGGGATCAACTATGCGCCAATGGTTCGTGTTGATACAGAGGGGCTACAAGGGAGCCATGGATCCTCAACCATGGTCTCAACGTGTCGTCCAGATCAAGGATATGGAACTATTGAGGGAGCATTCAGTTGTGCACGTAGGGTTGCCGCAAGTTCTGACATCTGGTTGATAAGTACGATCTTAAGAGGGTTTAGTTAGTTGCCTAATCGTCACAATTGTGGTAGGGTTACGAGATGGATGTAGATCTTAAGATAGTTGGTGGTATTAGGGACTATGTGTNATCGTGGTAGGGTCACGAGATGGATGGAGATATGAAGATAGTTTGTGGTATTAGGGACTATCCGTATGGGATTTCCATTTAGTGAAGGGTATATAGTAGCAGTCAAGGCACCGGAGGAAGCGACTTTAACTGCCACGAGGATGATATGCGCCAAATAAATGGCTTGAGGTGTCTTATGACTGGTGTTGTACGAGAGGTAAAGGTTAGTATTGTGGATCGTCGGACTTTGTCTTATGGCTTCGCGCCAAGTGAAAGGAGTTCACTATCAAGGATTAGATTGTGGAGTCATGTGTTATATCAGTTTGGGCCTGAGATGTATATATGTTGTATTGAAAGGTTCTCCAAAACTTGTATATGATTAAGAACTGAGATTTGTATGGGATGATGCTGAGACTTGTGGTATTCCAGCGTCCTTAATAATTCTACATTTCAGTATCAACTAGGTCATGGAAACAATTTCAGAATACTCGGGGTGCTCCAATAAGTTCTTATAGTACACCACCAACACGAAATTCTTACAGTGGTTATTCTAGTTATCCGACACAGACTCAGTACGAGCAGCCGCGACCTCAGAGGGGTTGTTATGAGTGTAGTGATACTAAGCATATCATGAGAGATTGTCCCAGACTTGAGAGGGGTGGATTTCATCAGAACACTCAAGCTACAAGCTTTACTCCAGTTAATACTCCACGTGCACAGTTAGCTAGAGATGGAGGACAAGTGGGTAGTGGGCGCTTAAGAGGTGGAGGCCCGATCTGTTGTTATAATCGCTATGATTTGGCTGAGGCCGATGCACCAGATGGTGTCATTACAGGTACGATCCTGATTTGTTATAAAAAAAATATTTCCCCTTAGTCGGATTTGGATCTGAATATTGAGGTGAGTCCTCCTATTATGCTCCGCTTATGGGCGAGATTTGTAAGTTTGTGACCCACTTATATGTTTATCCCTGTTGGGAGATTTGTAGATGTGAGTCTGTGTCTGCCATTTTATATTGTACACCATTGAGGACTATAAGTCCAAAAGTAATGTTTATGATTCACTACCGTGGGTTTAATGTGTTTCGGAATAATTGATTCTAATTTTATGAAGTATATGCCCTATTAGTATGAGGGTTCGTTATATGTTATGAAAAATGTTTACGAAATTTATTGAAAAGAAGAAAGAAAGGAAATCGAAAATTTCAGTTGGCACAATGTGAAACATACTTGTGACTCGGAGTTGAGGACGAGATCCTCACATTTTTATATAATATGAAATATTTAAACCGGGCTGCAAGTCGCGGTGGAGGTTATGTAAGGACGAGGTCCTTGTGGTAAATATTTATGAGTTTAAATTCTCTCTTTGTGAAGTTTAATTTGTACGATAATATTAAAAGAGATTCATGCATGTTAGGCTTATTTGATAATTCTTGTATATTTTATGTTCATATTCAGCCATTTTCGTGCTGTAAACATTGAGTTTTAGCTTATGAGATGAGTCACAGGTGGCGTTAAATGTGACTCATTAATCCGAGTAAGTAATCATGAGGTCTTCATGCCTCACATTCTGTTGTCAGTATTGAGAAAATTCGATATGAGGTGGTGGTTAATATGAGATTAATTGATGATGCTGGAATTAATTATGAACAGATTTTAAGACTAGAAATGTGGCGATGAGCATACATATGATGTGCTTCATATTCTGATATCATTATGATAATACATGGCTTATAATGTTGAAATTGGTGTTATTAATATATACATTGAGGATGTATTGTTAGGAGTTGTTTTGGTGTTACTCTGGCAGGTGGATAGTCCCAATTACAGGGGAGACTCTGCCGAAATTTCTGAAAAATTTGGGTGTTAGAAAAAAAAATTGGGAGATTAAGACGTGCAAAAGAAGAGATAAGTTATGTTATGTGGTTGAGGGCGAATGATCCTAAGAGGGGAATAATATAACACCCAGAAAATTTTTGAAGTATTTCAACACTATCACAAAAAAAAAAATTTAATGTGTGCGTAGGCACGAGTTCCTATATCTAGTTGAGACTAATACCATGTGTTGTTGTGAAAATTTGGCCTTTTGAAAATGTTGGAGTGTAAGAAAATTGATCTTAAAGTTTACAAATATGGATAAAAGAAATAATCTCAAATGAGATGATGTTGTTGGGGTTATCTAAAACACGGTAGTGTGGAATCAACCATGAGTATATGTGTAAAAGTAAAATCATCAATTCAGTAACCTCAGAATAATTTTTAGAAAGTTCGAGGACGAACGTTTATTTAAGAGGTGGAGAATGTAACGACCCGACTTGTCAGTTTAAGAATTTACTCCTTGTTCGGAGACATAAGGTCTCGAGCAGCTTCATAATATGTATTATGACTCGCGTGTGTGGTCGAGTTTAGTTTTTGGAAGATTCAGAATTTAATTTAAAGAAAAATTCTCATTTTGAAGCTTAAATAAAAAGAGTTTATCAGAGAGTTGACTTTTGAGAAAACGACCTCAAAATGGAGATTTGATGATGTCAATATCTTCGTATGATGATTTCGAACTTAGGCATATGTTTGGATTTAGATTTGGAAGTTCGTAGAACAATTCGGCGAATTTTGGCGAAATTAGAAAGTTAACGTGTTATAATTGTATTATTTTATGTGCGGATGAGGTCGATTAATATAATGGATACTAATTGGATATGATAATAAGTGTACGAGGCATATTATAATATATATGGGGTCTAAGGAAAGTTCTAAGTCCAAGCCAAGTTGGAAAATTTCATAATAGACTAAAATTCCAAGAGAATGCGCACAAGACCCTACTTTGGACGAGAATATATAAAATATATAAGGTTTTATGTGATTCACAACCTATCAAATTGAATAACTTTGTCTAGTTTCCAACGCTTCAAACCGTTCATCATTTGGACATTCCTACGCAAAGTTATGACCAAATTACCAAAGGCTGGAAAAATGTGATCCTGTGGGAGAGATTATGCGATCGTATATCAAATATGCGGTCCGCATACTTGATATACGACCGCAAAACAGATCACAGAGTGGACCAGAACTGCCCAGTTTTGGGCGCCGAGTTATGCGATGGTTTTTCTGCCCACATACCCATTCGGCGACGCATAATGCGATCGCAGACCTTGTTTCGAAGGCTTAATCTTCCTATTTTCATAACCCGTCCCCATGTTGATAAATAGACTTTGGGGTTTATTTTGGGGTGTTCCTATGAGCATTCTAGAGAGAGTTGAGAGCAATTTAGAGAGATAAGGAGGAAACCCAACATTCAAATTATCCAATCTTGCATCAATCTTCAAGAATCAAGGAACCCAATCACAAAATCTTTATCTAAGAGGTAAGGATTCCATACCCTAGTCTTTATTTCGATTTTTGG
Organism: Nicotiana knightiana; assembly: GCA_005239525.1. NCBI lineage: Eukaryota > Viridiplantae > Streptophyta > Magnoliopsida > Solanales > Solanaceae > Nicotiana > Nicotiana knightiana. The sequence continues at coordinate 70,865 of ML399455.1, read as the reverse complement.
GTAAAGATGAGTGATTAGAAGAATGATTCTTGAATGTGAAAGTATTAGTTATACATGCTTGTAACAATAAGGTTGTGGGAAGATTGTTGAATTCAAATAGGTAAAGATTGGGTTGAAATTGGTAGAAATCTTCAAAACTTTAATTTAGGATTTGCTAGGCAATTCGATGTCGGAATTCGATAATTTTTATATGGTTGAACTCGTATCGGAACGGATGTTCGGATTTCGTAAGTTTTTCCAATATTCAAAACGTGGGTCCCGCTGTCAATTTTAAAATGAATTTCGGATTTTTAATCCAGAATATTCATAATTTTATATAAAATTAATTCCTACGATTCATATTGAGTATATTAAATTGTTTGTGATTAGATTTGAAGCTTTCAGAAACGAATTTGCGAGGCGAAGCTTTATTAGAATCTTGAATTTGGTTGCGAAACGAGGTATGTATCTTTCCTAACCTTGTGTGGGGGAAATTACCCTTAGGATTTGAGTCTTCTATGTTGATTGTAGCCCGTGTACGCGAGGTGATGAGTGCGTACTCGAACTTATTTATAGGAGGTTGGTATTTTAGGATTCTTAGGTCCTTATATTCCCTGTATAGGATGTTGTAATTGTTATATCTGAGTTCCTAGTTGCTAATTTCATCTCTTCCTGCTTAAATTAGATTTTCTTGTGTTTAGTTTCCCTTTGGTTGTTTATTTCATCTTAATTGACTTAACTGAATGTTTTACCTCTTCTACCATCATGTTATAATTTCTCCAAAACAAAAACTGCCTATTTGACTAGAATTAGTATTATCTAGCCCTATATATGTTTAGCGGTAATTGGAATATCTACACATTGGTATCAAGCATGCCCGTGAGTCGTATATTGTGACTTATATGATTGTCCTTTAAGTGCTACTTAGGTTTAGTTTGATAATCATCCATGTTGATGGTATTTCCTTGATGTTTCCTATTATTGAGTATTGGTTCAAGCTGAGTTTTATTCCGTGAAGCCAATTGTTTAAGCGAGATTGGTTATAGTTGTTTCCCTTGCCGGGATGATCGGTTTCTTATTGTTGACTTGAATATTGTGAATCGTTGCTATATTTGTTTGTTTTCCCCTCGTTACATTGTTGCACTTTTGCTTGGCATTCCTTTCAGTGGCTATTCGTATGACTGAGTTTTACCAATATTGTGATTTAAATTCTTGTATTGATTTGCTCGTCGCACTTTGCATTTCTATCTTTTGTTGCTTTTGTGCTTGTTGTGGAAATGTACGTTGTTCCTGTCATATTCTGGTTTTTTTCTCCGTTAACTGCATTGCATATTTAAATTGGGACTACGAACGTATTCCTGGAGCTTTTCCTCTGTACTGCATATTTAAATTGGGTTTACGGACGTATTCCGGGAGCTTTCCCCATGTACTGCATATTTAAATTGGGACTACAAATGTATTCCGGGAGCTTTTCCCCTGTACTGCATATTTACTTTGGGACTACAAACGTATTCCGGGAGATCCCCCAGCACTGCATATTTATTTTGGGACTACGGACGTATTCCGGGAGATCCCTGTCGGTTGATTTCCCAATGCACACGCAAGTGTACGTGGTCGACAAGTAATATAGGATTTTAAGTCCAGATATCGTACCCACAGGGACTTGTGATTAACTATCAACTAAACTAAACTCAAACAAATATTTTACTAAAATTAATCTAAAATAGTAAATTAAGAGATTAAAGAGACAACTAACTTAAAGACGAATTCAATGTAATTTGATATTCTAGAGTTATGGGTTGGCAAACAATCACGTTGAGTTTTCGACCTAAATCTTCAAATCAGGTTTATTGATTGACGAGGTTAATATTGCTCGTAGCCTTCTCCCGAAGTACAACTCGCCTATTCAAGCTAACCTAACGCCTATATTCCTATGGAATCAGGATTAACAAGAACGCATTAATAATTCCCGTATAATAACCAAGCAAGGCGATTAGGTATATTCCTATCCTAACCGCAAATCCGCTCCCCTGAAGGGTTAAGATCTTGCTCTACCCAATCTTATATGCAATCTAGAATTCCCTCTCCCGAGTTCAACCCTAGATTCGTAGATAGTATTCAATTGGTGATCAAGCAATTAAATAATTAAGCGCAAGATTGAATAAACAAACCAATTAAGATAAAACAATAAGAATAATTCAAGCTTCAACTACAACGTTCATGTAGCACCCAAAACTCTAGAACTAATAAACTATGAAACTAAAAGAAGAGAAGAGAATAAAAACTAAGTAGAAGCCTTTTCCAAGTGTGGTGTGTGTTCCTCCACTTCAATCTTTCTATCTCCTTCAATGATCAATAATAATCCTCTTCAATCCTCAATCCTCTCTCAATATTATGTTTTTGGGTCTATTTATATTTTAGGATAAACCCTAAACATGTAAGAGACTTCTATTCTAACTTGGAAACACTTAAAAACCTTTAAAACTCGGAGTTCACTGAAGCAGGTACCCAGGCGTTAGCAGGCTAAGGCCTGGCTAACGCCTGGCCATGGCTGGCGTTTGAAGGGTAACGCCTGGCTAACGCCAGGCACCCCCTGGCCTTAAGAGCCAAACGCCTGGCTAACGCCAGGCTTGTCCCGGGTCGCTCCTTTTCGACTCTTGAGC